>JANJGN010000017.1:88644499-88897020 GCA_026770705.1 Isurus oxyrinchus
CCCTTCTCAAACACACACACACACTCACCCCTCTCAATCACACACACACTCACCCCTCTCAAACACTCACACGCACTCACCCCTCTCAAACACACAGCCGCACTCACTCCTCTCAAACAAACTCATGCAGTCACCCCTCTCAAACACAAACACACACTCACCCCTCTCAAACACAAACACACACTCACCCCTCTCAAACACAGACACACACTCACACCTCTCAAACACACACACGCCCTCACCCCTCTCAAACACACACACAACCCTTTCAAACACACACATGCACACACCCCTCTCAAACACACACATGAACTGACACTTCTCAAACACACACACGCACTCACCCCTCTCAAACACACACACACACACACACACACACACACACACACACACACACTCACCCCTCACAAACACACACACGCACTCACCCCTCTCAAACACAACAGCACTCACCCCTCTCAAACACACACACGCACTCACCCCTCTCAAACACATACCCACACTCACTCCTCTCATAAACACACACACACACTCATCCCTCTCAAACACACACGCACACACACCTCTCAACACGCACATGCACTCACCCCTCTCAATCACACACACTCACCCCTGTCAAAAACACACGCGCACTCCCCGTTCTCAATCACACACACACTCACGACTCTCAAACACACACATGCACTCATCCCTCTCAAACACACACACACACTCATCCCTCTCAAACACACACACACGCACACACCCCTCTCAATCACACACATGCACCACCCCTCTCAAACACACTCACACTCACACCTCTCAAACACACATACACACTCACACCTCTCAAACACACACTCACCCTTGTCAAACACACACACACCCCTCTCAAACACACTCTCACCCCTCTCAAATACACCCACACACCCCATTCAAACACGCACACACACCCCTTTCAAACACACACACACACAAACCGCTCTCAATCACACACACAGCTCTCTCAAACACACACAGACCCCTCTCAAACACACACAGACACACCCTCTCAAACACACTGACACACCCACCGCTCTCAATCACACACACAACCGTCTCCAACACACACACAATCACCGCTCTCAAACATACATACACAGACACACCTATCAAACACACACCATTCTCAAACACACAACCCACTCAAACACACAACCCTCTCAAACACGCAACTCTCACAAACACACACACACACACCCCTCCCAAACAGACACAAATCAAACACACACACACCCCTTTCAAACACACACGCACACTCACCCCGCTCAAACCCACACGCGCACTCACCCCTCTCAAACACACACGCGCACACACCCCTCTCAAACACACACACGCACACACCCCTCTCAAACACACACACACACACTCACCAATCTCAATCACACACACAATCACCCCTCTCAAACACAGACACACGCTCACACCTCTCAAACACACACACGCACTCACCGCTCTCAAACACACACACAACCATCTCAAACACACACACGCACTCACCCCTCTCAAACACACACACACTCATACCTCTCAAACACACACACGCACTCACCGCTCTCAAACACACAGATGCACTCACCACTCTCAATCACATACACACACACCACTATCAATCACACACACACTCACCCCTCTCAAACACACACACACACTCACCCCTCTCAAACACACACATGCACACACCCCTCTCAGTACACACACACGCACACACCCCTCTCAAACACACACACGCACTCACCCCTCTCAAACATACACGCGCACTCACCCATCTAAAACACACACGCGCACTCACACCTCTCAAACAAACAGATGTACTCAACCCTCTCAAACAGACACATGCACTCACCGCTCACAAACACACACACACCCCTCTCAAACACCCACGTGCACTCACCCCTCTCAAGCACACAGGCGCACTCACCCCTCTCAAACACAGACGCGCACTCACCCATCTCAAACACACAGCCGGACTAAAACCCTCAAAGACACACCAGCACTCACCCTTCTCAAACACACACACGCAATCACCCATCTCAAACAGACACCCGCACTCACCCCTCTCAAACACACACACACACGCACTTACCCTTCTCAAACACACACACACACTCACCCCTCTCAATCACACACACACTCACCCCTCTCAAACACTCACATGCACTCACCCCTCTCAAACACACACACGCACTCACCCCTCTCATACACACACCCGCACTCACTCCGCTCAAACAAACGCATGCAGTCACCCCTCTCAAACACACACACGCACTCACCCCTCCCAAACACACATACACGCACTCACCCCTCTCAAACACACACACGCACTCACCCCTCTCAAACACAAACACGCACTCACCCCTCTCAAACACACACACACTCACCCATCTCAATCACACACACTCACCCCTCACAAACACACAGACCCACCCACCACTCTCAAACATACACACACAATCACCCTTCTAAAACACACACACACACTCACCCCTCTCAAACAGACACCCGCACTCACCCCTCTCAAACACACACACACTCACTCACCCTTCTCAAACACACACACACACTCACCCCTCTCAATGACACACACACTCACCCCTCTCAAACACACACACGCACTCAACCCTCACAAACACACACCCGCACTCACTCCTCTCAAACAAACACACGCAGTCATCCCTCTCAAACACAAACACGCACTCAGCCCTCTCAAACACAGACACACACTCACACCACTCAAACACACACACGCACTCACCCCTCTCAAACACACACACAACCCTCTCAAACACACACACGCACTCACCCCTCTCAACACACACACACACTGACCCTTCTCAAACACACACACGCACTCACCCCTCTCAAAAACACACGCGCACTGAACCTTCTCAAGCACACACATGCACTCACCCCTCTCAAACACACACACGAACTCACCCCTCTCAAACACACACACGAACTCACCCCTCTCAAACACACACACACACTCATCCATCTCAAACACACACATGCACAAACCCCTCTCAAACACGCACACGCACTCACCCCTCTCAATCACACACACTCACCCCTCTCAAACACTCACACGCACACACCCCTCTCAAACACACACCCGCACTCACTCCTCTCAAACAAACACACGCAGTCACCCCTCTCAAACACAAATACGCACTCACCCCTCTCAAACACAGACACACACTCACACCTCTCAAACACACACACGCACTCACCCCTCTCAAACACACACACAACCCTCTCAAACATACACCCGCACTCACCCCTCTCAAGCACACACGCGCACTTACCCCTCTCAAACACAGATGAGCACTCACCCATCTCAAACACACAGCCGCACTAAAACCCTCAGAGACACACCAGCACTCACCCCTCTCAAACACACACAAGCACTCACCCCTCTCAAACAGACACCCGCACTCACCCCTCTCAAACACACACACACACGCACTCACCCTTCTCAAGCACACACACACACTCACCCCTCTCAATCACACACGCAGTCACCCCTCTCAAACACAAATACGCACTCACCCCTCTCAAACACAGGCACACACTCACACCTCTCAAACACACACACGCACTCACCCCTCTCAAACACACACACGCACTCAACCCTCTCAAACACACAGATGCACTCACCACTCTCAATCACATACACACACATCACTATCAATCACACACACACTCACCCCTCTCAAACACACACACACACTCACCCCTCTCAAACAGACACACGCACACACCCCTCTCAAAAACACACACGCACTCACCCCTCTAAAACACACACGCGCACTCACCCATTTAAAACACACACGCGCACTCACCCCTCTCAAACAAACACATGTACTCAACCCTCTCCAACAGACACACGCACTCACCGCTCACAAACACACACACACCCCTCTCAAACACACACGCGCACGCACCCCTCCCAAACACACACCCGCACTAACCCTTCTCAAACACACACACGCACTCACCCCTCTCAAACACAAACACGCACTCACCCCTCTCAAACACACACACACTCACCCATCTCAATCACACACACTCACCCCTCACAAACACACAGACCCACCCACCACTCTCAAACATACACACACAATCACCCTTCTAAAACACACACACACACTCACCCCTCTCAAACAGACACCCGCACTCACCCCTCTCAAACACACACACACTCACTCACCCTTCTCAAACACACACACACACTCACCCCTCTCAATGACACACACACTCACCCCTCTCAAACACACACACGCACTCAACCCTCACAAACACACACCCGCACTCACTCCTCTCAAACAAACACACGCAGTCATCCCTCTCAAACACAAACACGCACTCAGCCCTCTCAAACACAGACACACACTCACACCACTCAAACACACACACGCACTCACCCCTCTCAAACACACACACAACCCTCTCAAACACACACACGCACTCACCCCTCTCAACACACACACACACTGACCCTTCTCAAACACACACACGCACTCACCCCTCTCAAAAACACACGCGCACTGAACCTTCTCAAGCACACACATGCACTCACCCCTCTCAAACACACACACGAACTCACCCCTCTCAAACACACCACACGAACTCACCCCTCTCAAACACACACACACACTCATCCATCTCAAACACACACATGCACAAACCCCTCTCAAACACGCACACGCACTCACCCCTCTCAAACACACACCCGCACTCACTCCTCTCAAACAAACACACGCAGTCCACCCCTCTCAAACACAAATACGCACTCACCCCTCTCAAACTTACAGACACACACACTCACACCTCTCAAACACACACACACGCACTCACCCCTCTCAAACACACACACAACCCTCTCAAACATACACCCGCACTCACCCCTCTCAAGCACACACGCGCACTTACCCCTCTCAAACACAGATGAGCACTCACCCATCTCAAACACACAGCCGCACTAAAACCCTCAGAGACACACCAGCACTCACCCCTCTCAAACACACACAAGCACTCACCCCTCTCAAACAGACACCCGCACTCACCCCTCTCAAACACACACACACACGCACCTCACCCTTCTCAAGCACACACACACACTCACCCCTCTCAATCACACACGCAGTCACCCCTCTCAAACACAAATACGCACTCACCCCTCTCAAACACAGGCACACACTCACACCTCTCAAACACACACACACGCACTCACCCCTCTCAAACACACACACGCACTCAACCCTCTCAAACACACAGATGCACTCACCACTCTCAATCACATACACACACATCACTATCAATCACACACACACTCACCCCTCTCAAACACACACACACACTCACCCCTCTCAAACAGACACACGCACACACCCCTCTCAAACACACACACGCACTCACCCCTCTAAAACACACACGCGCACTCACCCATTTAAAACACACACGCGCACTCACCCCTCTCAAACAAACACATGTACTCAACCCTCTCCAACAGACACACGCACTGACCGCTCACAAACACACACACACCCCTCTCAAACACACACGCGCACGCACCCCTCCCAAACACACACCCGCACTGACCCTTCTCAAACACACACACGCACTCACCCCTCTCAAACACACAGATGCACTCACCACTCTCAATCACATACACACACACCACTATCATTCACACACACACTCACCCCTCTCAAACACACACACACACTCACCCCTCTCAAACACACACACGCACACACCCCTCTCAGTACACACACACGCACTCACCCCTCTCAAACACACACATGCACTCACCCCTCTCAAACACGCACACGCACACACCCCTCTCAAACACACACATGCACTCACCCCTCTCAAACACACATGCGCTCTCACCCATCTAAAACACACGCGCACTCACCCCTTTCAAACAAACACATGTACTCAACCCTCTCAAACAGACACACGCACTCACCGCTCACAAACACACACACACCCCTCTCAAACACACACGCGCACTCACCCCTCCCAAACACACACCCGCACTGACCCTTCTCAAACACACACACGCACTCACCCCTCTCAAACACACAGATGCACTCACCACTCTCAATCACATACACACACACCACTATCATTCACACACACACTCACCCCTCTCAAACACACACACACACTCACCCCTCTCAAACACACACACGCACACACCCCTCTCAGTACACACACACGCACTCACCCCTCTCAAACACACACACGCACTCACCCCTCTCAAACAGACACACGCACACACCCCTCTCAAACACACACACGCACTCACCCCTCTCAAACACACACGCGCACTCACCCATTTAAAACACACACGCGCACTTACCCCTCTCAAACAAACACATGTACTCAACCCTCTCCAACAGACACATGCACTCACCGCTCACAAACACACACACACCCCTCTCAAACACACACACGCACTCACCCCTCCCAAACACACACCCGCACTGACCCTTCTCAAACACACACACGCACTCACCCCTCTCAAACACACAGATGCACTCACCACTCTCAATCACATACACACACACCACTATCATTCACACACACACTCACCCCTCTCAAACACACACACGCACACACCCCTCTCAGTACACACACACGCACTCACCCCTCTCAAACACACACATGCACTCACCCCTCTCAAACACGCACACGCACACACCCCTCTCAAACACACACATGCACTCACCCCTCTCAAACACACATGCGCTCTCACCCATCTAAAACACACGCGCACTCACCCCTCTCAAACAAACACATGTACTCAACCCTCTCAAACAGACACACGCACTCACCGCTCACAAACACACACACACCCCTCTCAAACACACACGCGCACTCACCCCTCTCAAACACACACCCGCACTCACCCCTTTCAAAAACACACCCGCACTCACCCCTCTCAAACACACACGCGCACTCACCCCTCTCAAGCACACACACACACTCACCCCTCTCAATCACACACGCAGTCACCCCTCTCAAACACAAATACGCACTCACCCCTCTCAAACACAGGCACACACTCACACCTCTCAAACACACACACGCACTCACCCCTCTCAAACACACACACGCACTCAACCCTCTCAAACACACAGATGCACTCACCACTCTCAATCACATACACACACATCACTATCAATCACACACACACTCACCCCTCTCAAACACACACACACACTCACCCCTCTCAAACAGACACACGCACACACCCCTCTCAAACACACACACGCACTCACCCCTCTAAAACACACACGCGCACTCACCCATTTAAAACACACACGCGCACTCACCCCTCTCAAACAAACACATGTACTCAACCCTCTCCAACAGACACACGCACTGACCGCTCACAAACACACACACACCCCTCTCAAACACACACGCGCACGCACCCCTCCCAAACACACACCCGCACTGACCCTTCTCAAACACACACACGCACTCACCCCTCTCAAACACACAGATGCACTCACCACTCTCAATCACATACACACACACCACTATCATTCACACACACACTCACCCCTCTCAAACACACACACACACTCACCCCTCTCAAACACACACACGCACACACCCCTCTCAGTACACACACACGCACTCACCCCTCTCAAACACACACATGCACTCACCCCTCTCAAACACGCACACGCACACACCCCTCTCAAACAGACACACGCACACACCCCTCTCAAACACACACACGCACTCACCCCTCTCAAACACACATGCGCTCTCACCCATCTAAAACACACGCGCACTCACCCCTTTCAAACAAACACATGTACTCAACCCTCTCAAACAGACACACGCACTCACCGCTCACAAACACACACACACCCCTCTCAAACACACACGCGCACTCACCCCTCCCAAACACACACCCGCACTGACCCTTCTCAAACACACACACGCACTCACCCCTCTCAAACACACAGATGCACTCACCACTCTCAATCACATACACACACACCACTATCATTCACACACACACTCACCCCTCTCAAACACACACACACACTCACCCCTCTCAAACACACACACGCACACACCCCTCTCAGTACACACACACGCACTCACCCCTCTCAAACACACACACGCACTCACCCCTCTCAAACAGACACACGCACACACCCCTCTCAAACACACACACGCACTCACCCCTCTCAAACACACACGCGCACTCACCCATTTAAAACACACACGCGCACTTACCCCTCTCAAACAAACACATGTACTCAACCCTCTCCAACAGACACATGCACTCACCGCTCACAAACACACACACACCCCTCTCAAACACACACACGCACTCACCCCTCCCAAACACACACCCGCACTGACCCTTCTCAAACACACACACGCACTCACCCCTCTCAAACACACAGATGCACTCACCACTCTCAATCACATACACACACACCACTATCATTCACACACACACTCACCCCTCTCAAACACACACACGCACACACCCCTCTCAGTACACACACACGCACTCACCCCTCTCAAACACACACATGCACTCACCCCTCTCAAACACGCACACGCACACACCCCTCTCAAACACACACATGCACTCACCCCTCTCAAACACACATGCGCTCTCACCCATCTAAAACACACGCGCACTCACCCCTCTCAAACAAACACATGTACTCAACCCTCTCAAACAGACACACGCACTCACCGCTCACAAACACACACACACCCCTCTCAAACACACACGCGCACTCACCCCTCTCAAACACACACCCGCACTCACCCCTTTCAAAAACACACCCGCACTCACCCCTCTCAAACACACACGCGCACTCACCCCTCTCAAGGACACACGCGCACTCACCCCTCTCAAACACAGACGCGCACTCACCCATCTCAAACACACAGCCGCACTAAAACCCTCAAAGACACACCAGCACTCACCCTTCTCAAACACACACACGCACTCACCCATCTCAAACAGACACCCGCTTTCACCCCTCTCAAACACTCACACCACGCACTAACCCTTCTCAAACACACACACACACTCACCCCTCTCAATCACACACACACTCACCCCTCTCAAACACTCACACGCACTCACCCCTCTCAAACACACAGCCGCAATCACTCCTCTCAAACAAACTCATGCAGTCACCCCTCTCAAACACAAACACGCACTCACCCCTCTCAAACACAGACACACACTCACACCTCTCAAACACACACACGCCCTCACTCCTCTCAAACACACACACTACCCTTTCAAACACACACATGCACTCACCCCTCTCAAACACACACATGCACTGACACTTCTCAAACACACACACGCACTCACCCCTCTCAAACACACACACACACACACACACACACACACACACACACACACACACACACACACACACACACACACACACACACACACACACACACACACACACACACACACACACACACACACACACACACACACACACACACACACTCACCCCTCTCAAACACAACAGCACTCACCCCTCTCAAACACACACACGCACTCACCCCTCTCAAACACATACCCACACTCACTCCTCTCATTAGCACACACACACACTCATCCCTCTCAAACACACACACACACACACACACCTCTCAACACGCACATGCACTCACCCCTCTCAATCACACACACTCACCCCTGTCAAACACACACGCGCACTCCCCGTTCTCAATCACACACACACTCACCACTCTCAAACACACACATGCACTCATCCCTCTCAAACACACACACACACTCATCCCTCTCAAACACACACACACGCACACACCCCTCTCAATCACACACACGCACTCACCCCTCTCAAACACACACACACTCACACCTCTCAAACACACATACACACTCACACCTCTCAAACACACACTCACCCTTGTCAAACACACACACACCCCTCTCAAACACACTCTCACCCCTCTCAAATACACCCACACACCCCATTCAAACACGCACACACACCCCTTTCAAACACACACACACACAAACCGCTCTCAATCACACACACAGCTCTCTCAAACACACACAGACCCCTCTCAAACACACACAGACACACCCTCTCAAACACACTGACACACCCACCGCTCTCAATCACACACACAACCGTCTCCAACACACACACAATCACCGCTCTCAAACATACATACACAGACACACCTATCAAACACACACCATTCTCAAACACACAACCCACTCAAACACACAACCCTCTCAAACACGCAACTCTCACAAACACACACACACACACCCCTCCCAAACAGACACAAATCAAACAAACACACACCCCTTTCAAACACACACGCACACTCACCCCGCTCAAACCCACACGCGCACTCACCCCTCTCAAACACACACGCGCACACACCCCTCTCAAACACACACACGCACACACCCCTCTCAAACACACACACGCACTCACCCCTCTCAAACACACACACACACACTCACCAATCTCAATCACACACACAATCACCCCTCTCAAACACAGACACACGCTCACACCTCTCAAACACACACATGCACTCACCCCTCTCAAACACACACACAACCCTCTCAAACACACACACGCACTCACCCCTCTCAAACACACACACACTCATACCTCTCAAACACACACACGCACTCACCGCTCTCAAACACACAGATGCACTCACCACTCTCAATCACATACACACACACCACTATCAATCACACACACACTCACCCCTCTCAAACACACACACACACTCACCCCTCTCAAACACACACATGCACACACCCCTCTCAGTACACACACACGCACTCACCCCTCTCAAACACACACACGCACACACCCCTCTCAAACACACACACGCACTCACCCCTCTCAAACATACACGCGCACTCACCCATCTAAAACACACACGCGCACTCACACCTCTCAAACAAACACATGTACTCAACCCTCTCAAGCAGACACACGCACTCACCGCTCACAAACACACACACACCCCTCTCAAACACACACGCGCACTCACCCCTCTCAAACACACACCCGCACTCACCCCTTTCAAAAACACACCCGCACTCACCTCTCTCAAACACACACGTGCACTCACCCCTCTCAAGGACACACGCGCACTCACCCCTCTCAAACACAGACGCGCACTCACCCATCTCAAACACACAGCCGCACTAAAACCCTCAAAGACACACCAGCACTCACCCTTCTCAAACACACACACGCACTCACCCATCTCAAACAGACACCCGCACTCACCCCTCTCAAACACACACACACACACGCACTTACCCTTCTCAAACACACACACACACTCACCCCTCTCAATCACACACACACTCACCCCTCTCAAACACTCACACGCACTCACCCCTCTCAAACACACAGCCGCACTCACTCCTCTCAAACAAACTCATGCAGTCACCCCTCTCAAACACAAACACGCACTCACCCCTCTCAAACACAGACACACACTCACACCTCTCAAACACACACACGCACTCATCCCTCTCAAACACACAGACAACCCTTTCAAACACACACACGCACTCACCCCTCTCAAACACACACATGCACTGACCCTTCTCAAACACACACACACACACACACACACACACACACACACACACACTCACCCCTCACAAACACACACACGCACTCACCCCTCTCAAACACAACAGCACACACCCCTCTCAAACACACACACGCACTCACCCCTCTCAAACACATACCCACACTCACTCCTCTCATAAACACACACACACACTCATCCCTCTCAAACACACACACGCACACACCCCTCTCAAACATTCACATGCAGTCACCCCTCTCAATCACACGCACTCACCCCTATCAAACACACACACGCACTCACCCGTTCTCAATCACACACACACTCACCACTCTCAAACATACGCAGTCACCCCTCTCAAACACAAACACGCACTCACCCCTCTCAAACGCAGACACACACTCACACCTCTCAAACACACACACAACACTCTCAAACACACACACGCACTCACCCCTCTCAAACACACACACGCACTGACCCTTCTCAAACACACACGCGCACTCACCCATCTAAAACACACACGCGCACTCACCCCTCTCAAAAAAACACATGTACTCAACCCTCTCAAACACACACCCGCACTCACCCCTTTCAAAAACACACCCGCACTCACCTCTCTCAAACACACACGCGCACTCACCCCTCTCAAGCACACACGCGCACTCACCCCTCTCAAACACAGACGCGCACTCACCCATCTCAAACACACAGCCGCACTAAAACCCTGAAAGACACAACAGCAATCACCCCTCTCAAACACACACACGCACTCACCCATCTCAAACAGACACCCGCACTCACCCCTCTCAATCACACACACACTCACCCCTCTCAAACACTCACACGCACTCACCCCTCTCAAACACACACCCGCACTCACTCCTCTCAAACAAACGCACGCAGTCACCCCTCTCAAACACAAACACGCACTCACCCCTCTCAAACACAGACACACACTCACACCTCTCAAACACACACACGCACTCACCCCTCTCAAACACACACACAACCCTCTCAAACACACAAACGCACTCACCCCTCTCAAACACACACACTCACTGACCCTTCTCAAACACACACACACACACTCACCCCTCTCAAACACACACATGCACTCACCACTCTCAATCACATACACACTCACCCCTCTCAATCACACACACACTCACCCCTCTCAAGCACACATACACACACACCCCTCTCAAACACACACACGCACTCACCACTCTCAAAAACACACACACACACCCCTCTCAAAAACACACCAGCACTCACCCCTCTCAAACACACACACACATTCACCAATCTCAATCACACACACACTCACCCCTCTCAAACACACACACCCACTCACCCCTCTCAAACATAAACACACACTCAACCCTCTCAAACACACACACACACACACACACACACACACACTTCAACCCTCTCAAACACACACACACACTCACCCCTCTCAAACACAACAGCACTCACCCCTCTCAAACACACACACCCACTCACCCCTCTCAAACATAAACACACACTCAACCCTCTCAAACACACACACACACACACACACACACACACACACACACACACACACACACACACACACACACACACACACACACACACACACACACACACACACACACACACACACTTCAACCCTCTCAAACACACACACACACTCACCCCTCTCAAACACACAGATGCACTCACCACTCTCAATCACATACACACACACCACTATCATTCACACACACACTCACCCCTCTCAAACACACACACACACTCACCCCTCTCAAACACACACACGCACACACCCCTCTCAGTACACACACACGCACTCACCCCTCTCAAACACACACATGCACTCACCCCTCTCAAACACGCACACGCACACACCCCTCTCAAACACACACATGCACTCACCCCTCTCAAACACACATGCGCTCTCACCCATCTAAAACACACGCGCACTCACCCCTCTCAAACAAACACATGTACTCAACCCTCTCAAACAGACACACGCACTCACCGCTCACAAACACACACACACCCCTCTCAAACACACACGCGCACTCACCCCTCTCAAACACACACCCGCACTCACCCCTTTCAAAAACACACCCGCACTCACCCCTCTCAAACACACACGCGCACTCACCCCTCTCAAGGACACACGCGCACTCACCCCTCTCAAACACAGACGCGCACTCACCCATCTCAAACACACAGCCGCACTAAAACCCTCAAAGACACACCAGCACTCACCCATCTCAAACACACACACGCACTCACCCATCTCAAACAGACACCCGCTTTCACCCCTCTCAAACACTCACACCACGCACTAACCCTTCTCAAACACACACACACACTCACCCCTCTCAATCACACACACACTCACCCCTCTCAAACACTCACACGCACTCACCCCTCTCAAACACACAGCCGCAATCACTCCTCTCAAACAAACTCATGCAGTCACCCCTCTCAAACACAAACACGCACTCACCCCTCTCAAACACAGACACACACTCACACCTCTCAAACACACACACGCCCTCACTCCTCTCAAACACACACACAACCCTTTCAAACACACACATGCACTCACCCCTCTCAAACACACACATGCACTGACACTTCTCAAACACACACACGCACTCACCCCTCTCAAACACACACACACACACACACACACACACACACACACACACACACACACACACACACGCACACACACACACTCACCCCTCACAAACACACACACGCACTCACCCCTCTCAAACACAACAGCACTCACCCCTCTCAAACACACACACGCACTCACCCCTCTCAAACACATACCCACACTCACTCCTCTCATTAGCACACACACACACTCATCCCTCTCAAACACACACACACACACACACCTCTCAACACGCACATGCACTCACCCCTCTCAATCACACACACTCACCCCTGTCAAACACACACGCGCACTCCCCGTTCTCAATCACACACACACTCACCACTCTCAAACACACACATGCACTCATCCCTCTCAAACACACACACACACTCATCCCTCTCAAACACACACACACGCACACACCCCTCTCAATCACACACACGCACTCACCCCTCTCAAACACACACACACTCACACCTCTCAAACACACATACACACTCACACCTCTCAAACACACACTCACCCTTGTCAAACACACACACACCCCTCTCAAACACACTCTCACCCCTCTCAAATACACCCACACACCCCATTCAAACACGCACACACACCCCTTTCAAACACACACACACACAAACCGCTCTCAATCACACACACAGCTCTCTCAAACACACACAGACCCCTCTCAAACACACACAGACACACCCTCTCAAACACACTGACACACCCACCGCTCTCAATCACACACACAACCGTCTCCAACACACACACAATCACCGCTCTCAAACATACATACACAGACACACCTATCAAACACACACCATTCTCAAACACACAACCCACTCAAACACACAACCCTCTCAAACACGCAACTCTCACAAACACACACACACACACCCCTCCCAAACAGACACAAATCAAACAAACACACACCCCTTTCAAACACACACGCACACTCACCCCGCTCAAACCCACACGCGCACTCACCCCTCTCAAACACACACGCGCACACACCCCTCTCAAACACACACACGCACACACCCCTCTCAAACACACACACGCACTCACCCCTCTCAAACACACACACACACACACACACACACACACACACACACACACACACACACACACACACACACACACACACACACACACACACACACACACACACTCACCCCTCACAAACACACACACGCACTCACCCCTCTCAAACACAACAGCACTCACCCCTCTCAAACACACACACGCACTCACCCCTCTCAAACACATACCCACACTCACTCCTCTCATTAGCACACACACACACTCATCCCTCTCAAACACACACACACACACACACCTCTCAACACGCACATGCACTCACCCCTCTCAATCACACACACTCACCCCTGTCAAACACACACGCGCACTCCCCGTTCTCAATCACACACACACTCACCACTCTCAAACACACACATGCACTCATCCCTCTCAAACACACACACACACTCATCCCTCTCAAACACACACACACGCACACACCCCTCTCAATCACACACACGCACTCACCCCTCTCAAACACACACACACTCACACCTCTCAAACACACATACACACTCACACCTCTCAAACACACACTCACCCTTGTCAAACACACACACACCCCTCTCAAACACACTCTCACCCCTCTCAAATACACCCACACACCCCATTCAAACACGCACACACACCCCTTTCAAACACACACACACACAAACCGCTCTCAATCACACACACAGCTCTCTCAAACACACACAGACCCCTCTCAAACACACACAGACACACTCTCTCAAACACACTGACACACCCACCGCTCTCAATCACACACACAACCGTCTCCAACACACACACAATCACCGCTCTCAAACATACATACACAGACACACCTATCAAACACACACCATTCTCAAACACACAACCCACTCAAACACACAACCCTCTCAAACACGCAACTCTCACAAACACACACACACACACCCCTCCCAAACAGACACAAATCAAACAAACACACACCCCTTTCAAACACACACGCACACTCACCCCGCTCAAACCCACACGCGCACTCACCCCTCTCAAACACACACGCGCACACACCCCTCTCAAACACACACACGCACACACCCCTCTCAAACACACACACGCACTCACCCCTCTCAAACACACACACACACACTCACCAATCTCAATCACACACACAATCACCCCTCTCAAACACAGACACACGCTCACACCTCTCAAACACACACACGCACTCACCCCTCTCAAACACACACACAACCCTCTCAAACACACACACGCACTCACCCCTCTCAAACACACACACACTCATACCTCTCAAACACACACACGCACTCACCCCTCTCAAACACACAGATGCACTCACCACTCTCAATCACATACACACACACCACTATCAATCACACACACACTCACCCCTCTCAAACACACACACACACTCACCCCTCTCAAACACACACATGCACACACCCCTCTCAGTACACACACACGCACACACCCCTCTCAAACACACACACGCACTCACCCCTCTCAAACATACACGCGCACTCACCCATCTAAAACACACACGCGCACTCACACCTCTCAAACAAACACATGTACTCAACCCTCTCAAGCAGACACACGCACTCACCGCTCACAAACACACACACACCCCTCTCAAACACACACGCGCACTCACCCCTCTCAAACACACACCCGCACTCACCCCTTTCAAAAACACACCCGCACTCACCTCTCTCAAACACACACGTGCACTCACCCCTCTCAAGGACACACGCGCACTCACCCCTCTCAAACACAGACGCGCACTCACCCATCTCAAACACACAGCCGCACTAAAACCCTGAAAGACAAACCAGCACTCACCCCTCTCAAACACACACATGTACTCAACCCTCTCAAACACACACGCGCACTCACCCCTCTCAAACACAGACGCGCACTCACCTATCTCAAATACACAGCCGCACTAAAACCCTCAAAGACACACCAGCACTCACCCTTCTCAAACACACACACGCACTCACCCATCTCAAACAGACACCCGCACTCACCCCTCTCAAACACACACACACACACGCACTTACCCTTCTCAAACACACACACACACTCACCCCTCTCAATCACACACACACTCACCCCTCTCAAACACTCACACGCACTCACCCCTCTCAAACACACAGCCGCACTCACTCCTCTCAAACAAACTCATGCAGTCACCCCTCTCAAACACAAACACGCACTCACCCCTCTCAAACACAGACACACACTCACACCTCTCAAACACACACACGCACTCATCCCTCTCAAACACACAGACAACCCTTTCAAACACACACACGCACTCACCCCTCTCAAACACACACATGCACTGACCCTTCTCAAACACACACACACACACACACACACACACACACACACTCACCCCTCACAAACACACACACGCACTCACCCCTCTCAAACACAACAGCACACACCCCTCTCAAACACACACATGCACTCACCCCTCTCAAACACATACCCACACTCACTCCTCTCATAAACACACACACACACTCATCCCTCTCAAACACACACACGCACACACCCCTCTCAAACATTCACATGCAGTCACCCCTCTCAATCACACACACTCACCCCTATCAAACACACACACGCACTCACCCGTTCTCAATCACACACACACTCACCACTCTCAAACACACGCAGTCACCCCTCTCAAACACAAACACGCACTCACCCCTCTCAAACGCAGACACACACTCACACCTCTCAAACACACACACAACACTCTCAAACACACACACGCACTCACCCCTCTCAAACACACACACGCACTGACCCTTCTCAAACACACACGCGCACTCACCCATCTAAAACACACACGCGCACTCACCCCTCTCAAAAAAACACATGTACTCAACCCTCTCAAACACACACCCGCACTCACCCCTTTCAAAAACACACCCGCACTCACCTCTCTCAAACACACACGCGCACTCACCCCTCTCAAGCACACACGCGCACTCACCCCTCTCAAACACAGACGCGCACTCACCCATCTCAAACACACAGCCGCACTAAAACCCTGAAAGACACAACAGCACTCACCCCTCACAAACACACACACGCACTCACCCATCTCAAACAGACACCCGCACTCACCCCTCTCAATCACACACACACTCACCCCTCTCAAACACTCACACGCACTCACCCCTCTCAAACACACACCCGCACTCACTCCTCTCAAACAAACGCACGCAGTCACCCCTCTCAAACACAAACACGCACTCACCCCTCTCAAACACAGACACACACTCACACCTCTCAAACACACACACGCACTCACCCCTCTCAAACACACACACACCCCTCTCAAACACACACACGCACTCACCCCTCTCAAACACACACGCTCACTGACCCTTCTCAAACACACACACACACACTCACCCCTCTCAAACACACACATGCACTCACCACTCTCAATCACATACACACTCACCCCTCTCAATCACACACACACTCACCCCTCTCAAGCACACATACACACACACCCCTCTCAAACACACACACGCACTCACCACTCTCAAAAACACACACACACACCCCTCTCAAAAACACACCAGCACTCACCCCTCTCAAACACACACACACACTCACCAATCTCAATCACACACACACACTCACCCCTCTCAAACACACACACCCACTCACCCCTCTCAAACATAAACACACACTCAACCCTCTCAAACACACACACACACACACACACACACACACACTTCAACCCTCTCAAACACACACACACTCACCCCTCTCAAACACAACAGCACTCACCCCTCTCAAACACACACACCCACTCACCCCTCTCAAACATAAACACACACTCAACCCTCTCAACACACACACACACACACACACACACACACACACACACACACACACACACACACACACACACACACACACACACACACACACACACACACACACTTCAACCCTCTCAAACACACACACACACTCACCCCTCTCAAACACACAGATGCACTCACCACTCTCAATCACATACACACACACCACTATCATTCACACACACACTCACCCCTCTCAAACACACACACACACTCACCCCTCTCAAACACACACACGCACACACCCCTCTCAGTACACACACACGCACTCACCCCTCTCAAACACACACATGCACTCACCCCTCTCAAACACGCACACGCACACACCCCTCTCAAACACACACATGCACTCACCCCTCTCAAACACACATGCGCTCTCACCCATCTAAAACACACGCGCACTCACCCCTCTCAAACAAACACATGTACTCAACCCTCTCAAACAGACACACGCACTCACCGCTCACAAACACACACACACCCCTCTCAAACACACACGCGCACTCACCCCTCTCAAACACACACCCGCACTCACCCCTTTCAAAAACACACCCGCACTCACCCCTCTCAAACACACACGCGCACTCACCCCTCTCAAGGACACACGCGCACTCACCCCTCTCAAACACAGACGCGCACTCACCCATCTCAAACACACAGCCGCACTAAAACCCTCAAAGACACACCAGCACTCACCCTTCTCAAACACACACACGCACTCACCCATCTCAAACAGACACCCGCTTTCACCCCTCTCAAACACTCACACCACGCACTAACCCTTCTCAAACACACACACACACTCACCCCTCTCAATCACACACACACTCACCCCTCTCAAACACTCACACGCACTCACCCCTCTCAAACACACAGCCGCAATCACTCCTCTCAAACAAACTCATGCAGTCACCCCTCTCAAACACAAACACGCACTCACCCCTCTCAAACACAGACACACACTCACACCTCTCAAACACACACACGCCCTCACTCCTCTCAAACACACACACAACCCTTTCAAACACACACATGCACTCACCCCTCTCAAACACACACATGCACTGACACTTCTCAAACACACACATGCACTCACCCCTCTCAAACACACACACACACACACACACACACACACACACACACACACACACACACACACACACACACACACACACACACACACACACACACACACACACACACACACACACTCACCCCTCACAAACACACACACGCACTCACCCCTCTCAAACACAACAGCACTCACCCCTCTTAAACACACACACGCACTCACCCCTCTCAAACACATACCCACACTCACTCCTCTCATTAGCACACACACACACTCATCCCTCTCAAACACACACACACACACACACCTCTCAACACGCACATGCACTCACCCCTCTCAATCACACACACTCACCCCTGTCAAACACACACGCGCACTCCCCGTTCTCAATCACACACACACTCACCACTCTCAAACACACACATGCACTCATCCCTCTCAAACACACACACACACTCATCCCTCTCAAACACACACACACGCACACACCCCTCTCAATCACACACACGCACTCACCCCTCTCAAACACACACACACTCACACCTCTCAAACACACATACACACTCACACCTCTCAAACACACACTCACCCTTGTCAAACACACACACACCCCTCTCAAACACACTCTCACCCCTCTCAAATACACCCACACACCCCATTCAAACACGCACACACACCCCTTTCAAACACACACACACACAAACCGCTCTCAATCACACACACAGCTCTCTCAAACACACACAGACCCCTCTCAAAAACACACAGACACACCCTCTCAAACACACTGACACACCCACCGCTCTCAATCACACACACAACCGTCTCCAACACACACACAATCACCGCTCTCAAACATACATACACAGACACACCTATCAAACACACACCATTCTCAAACACACAACCCACTCAAACACACAACCCTCTCAAACACGCAACTCTCACAAACACACACACACACACCCCTCCCAAACAGACACAAATCAAACAAACACACACCCCTTTCAAACACACACGCACACTCACCCCGCTCAAACCCACACGCGCACTCACCCCTCTCAAACACACACGCGCACACACCCCTCTCAAACACACACACGCACACACCCCTCTCAAACACACACACGCACTCACCCCTCTCAAACACACACACACACACACACACACACACACACACACACACACACACACACACACACACACACACACACACACACACACACATACACACACACACACACACACACACTCACCCCTCACAAACACACACACGCACTCACCCCTCTCAAACACAACAGCACTCACCCCTCTCAAACACACACACGCACTCACCCCTCTCAAACACATACCCACACTCACTCCTCTCATTAGCACACACACACACTCATCCCTCTCAAACACACACACACACACACACCTCTCAACACGCACATGCACTCACCCCTCTCAATCACACACACTCACCCCTGTCAAACACACACGCGCACTCCCCGTTCTCAATCACACACACACTCACCACTCTCAAACACACACATGCACTCATCCCTCTCAAACACACACACACACTCATCCCTCTCAAACACACACACACGCACACACCCCTCTCAATCACACACACGCACTCACCCCTCTCAAACACACACACACTCACACCTCTCAAACACACATACACACTCACACCTCTCAAACACACACTCACCCTTGTCAAACACACACACACCCCTCTCAAACACACTCTCACCCCTCTCAAATACACCCACACACCCCATTCAAACACGCACACACACCCCTTTCAAACACACACACACACAAACCGCTCTCAATCACACACACAGCTCTCTCAAACACACACAGACCCCTCTCAAACACACACAGACACACCCTCTCAAACACACTGACACACCCACCGCTCTCAATCACACACACAACCGTCTCCAACACACACACAATCACCGCTCTCAAACATACATACACAGACACACCTATCAAACACACACCATTCTCAAACACACAACCCACTCAAACACACAACCCTCTCAAACACGCAACTCTCACAAACACACACACACACACCCCTCCCAAACAGACACAAATCAAACAAACACACACCCCTTTCAAACACACACGCACACTCACCCCGCTCAAACCCACACGCGCACTCACCCCTCTCAAACACACACGCGCACACACCCCTCTCAAACACACACACGCACACACCCCTCTCAAACACACACACGCACTCACCCCTCTCAAACACACACACACACACTCACCAATCTCAATCACACACACAATCACCCCTCTCAAACACAGACACACGCTCACACCTCTCAAACACACACACGCACTCACCCCTCTCAAACACACACACAACCCTCTCAAACACACACACGCACTCACCCCTCTCAAACACACACACACTCATACCTCTCAAACACACACACGCACTCACCGCTCTCAAACACACAGATGCACTCACCACTCTCAATCACATACACACACACCACTATCAATCACACACACACTCACCCCTCTCAAACACACACACACACTCACCCCTCTCAAACACACACATGCACACACCCCTCTCAGTACACACACACGCACTCACCCCTCTCAAACACACACACGCACACACCCCTCTCAAACACACACACGCACTCACCCCTCTCAAACATACACGCGCACTCACCCATCTAAAACACACACGCGCACTCACACCTCTCAAACAAACACATGTACTCAACCCTCTCAAGCAGACACACGCACTCACCGCTCACAAACACACACACACCCCTCTCAAACACACACGCGCACTCACCCCTCTCAAACACACACCCGCACTCACCCCTTTCAAAAACACACCCGCACTCACCTCTCTCAAACACACACGTGCACTCACCCCTCTCAAGGACACACGCGCACTCACCCCTCTCAAACACAGACGCGCACTCACCCATCTCAAACACACAGCCGCACTAAAACCCTCAAAGACACACCAGCACTCACCCTTCTCAAACACACACACGCACTCACCCATCTCAAACAGACACCCGCACTCACCCCTCTCAAACACACACACACACACGCACTTACCCTTCTCAAACACACACACACACTCACCCCTCTCAATCACACACACACTCACCCCTCTCAAACACTCACACGCACTCACCCCTCTCAAACACACAGCCGCACTCACTCCTCTCAAACAAACTCATGCAGTCACCCCTCTCAAACACAAACACGCACTCACCCCTCTCAAACACAGACACACACTCACACCTCTCAAACACACACACGCACTCATCCCTCTCAAACACACAGACAACCCTTTCAAACACACACACGCACTCACCCCTCTCAAACACACACATGCACTGACCCTTCTCAAACACACACACACACACACACACACACACACTCACCCCTCACAAACACACACACGCACTCACCCCTCTCAAACACAACAGCACACACCCCTCTCAAACACACACACGCACTCACCCCTCTCAAACACATACCCACACTCACTCCTCTCATAAACACACACACACACTCATCCCTCTCAAACACACACACGCACACACCCCTCTCAAACATTCACATGCAGTCACCCCTCTCAATCACACACACTCACCCCTATCAAACACACACACGCACTCACCCGTTCTCAATCACACACACACTCACCACTCTCAAACACACGCAGTCACCCCTCTCAAACACAAACACGCACTCACCCCTCTCAAACGCAGACACACACTCACACCTCTCAAACACACACACAACACTCTCAAACACACACACGCACTCACCCCTCTCAAACACACACACGCACTGACCCTTCTCAAACACACACGCGCACTCACCCATCTAAAACACACACGCGCACTCACCCCTCTCAAAAAAACACATGTACTCAACCCTCTCAAACACACACCCGCACTCACCCCTTTCAAAAACACACCCGCACTCACCTCTCTCAAACACACACGCGCACTCACCCCTCTCAAGCACACACGCGCACTCACCCCTCTCAAACACAGACGCGCACTCACCCATCTCAAACACACAGCCGCACTAAAACCCTGAAAGACACAACAGCAATCACCCCTCTCAAACACACACACGCACTCACCCATCTCAAACAGACACCCGCACTCACCCCTCTCAATCACACACACACTCACCCCTCTCAAACACTCACACGCACTCACCCCTCTCAAACACACACCCGCACTCACTCCTCTCAAACAAACGCACGCAGTCACCCCTCTCAAACACACACACGCACTCACCCCTCTCAAACACAGACACACACTCCCACCTCTCAAACACACACACGCACTCACCCCTCTCAAACACACACACAACCTCTCAAACACACACACGCACTCACCCCTCTCAAACACACACACTCACTGACCCTTCTCAAACACACACACACACACTCACCCCTCTCAAACACACACATGCACTCACCACTCTCAATCACATACACACTCACCCCTCTCAATCACACACACACTCACCCCTCTCAAGCACACATACACACACACCCCTCTCAAACACACACACGCACTCACCACTCTCAAAAACACACACACACACCCCTCTCAAAAACACACCAGCACTCACCCCTCTCAAACACACACACACACTCACCAATCTCAATCACACACACACTCACCCCTCTCAAACACACACACCCACTCACCCCTCTCAAACATAAACACACACTCAACCCTCTCAAACACACACACACACACACACACACACACACACACTTCAACCCTCTCAAACACACACACACACTCACCCCTCTCAAACACAACAGCACTCACCCCTCTCAAACACACACACCCACTCACCCCTCTCAAACATAAACACACACTCAACCCTCTCAAACACACACACACACACACACACACACACACACACACACACACACACACACACACACACACACACACACACACACACACACACACACACACTTCAACCCTCTCAAACACACACACACACTCACCCCTCTCAAACACACAGATGCACTCACCACTCTCAATCACATACACACACACCACTATCATTCACACACACACTCACCCCTCTCAAACACACACACACACTCACCCCTCTCAAACACACACACGCACACACCCCTCTCAGTACACACACACGCACTCACCCCTCTCAAACACACACATGCACTCACCCCTCTCAAACACGCACACGCACACACCCCTCTCAAACACACACATGCACACACCCCTCTCAAACACACACATGCACTCACCCCTCTCAAACACACATGCGCTCTCACCCATCTAAAACACACGCGCACTCACCCCTCTCAAACAAACACATGTACTCAACCCTCTCAAACAGACACACGCACTCACCGCTCACAAACACACACACACCCCTCTCAAACACACACGCGCACTCACCCCTCTCAAACACACACCCGCACTCACCCCTTTCAAAAACACACCCGCACTCACCCCTCTCAAACACACACGCGCACTCACCCCTCTCAAGGACACACGCGCACTCACCCCTCTCAAACACAGACGCGCACTCACCCATCTCAAACACACAGCCGCACTAAAACCCTCAAAGACACACCAGCACTCACCCTTCTCAAACACACACACGCACTCACCCATCTCAAACAGACACCCGCTTTCACCCCTCTCAAACACTCACACCACGCACTAACCCTTCTCAAACACACACACACACTCACCCCTCTCAATCACACACACACTCACCCCTCTCAAACACTCACACGCACTCACCCCTCTCAAACACACAGCTGCAATCACTCCTCTCAAACAAACTCATGCAGTCACCCCTCTCAAACACAAACACGCACTCACCCCTCTCAAACACAGACACACACTCACACCTCTCAAACACACACACGCCCTCACTCCTCTCAAACACACACACAACCCTTTCAAACACACACATGCACTCACCCCTCTCAAACACACACATGCACTGACACTTCTCAAACACACACACGCACTCACCCCTCTCAAACACACACACACACACACACACACACACACACACACACACACACACACACACACACACACACACACACACACACACACACACACACACACACACACTCACCCCTCACAAACACACACACGCACTCACCCCTCTCAAACACAACAGCACTCACCCCTCTCAAACACACACACGCACTCACCCCTCTCAAACACATACCCACACTCACTCCTCTCATTAGCACACACACACACTCATCCCTCTCAAACACACACACACACACACACCTCTCAACACGCACATGCACTCACCCCTCTCAATCACACACACTCACCCCTGTCAAACACACACGCGCACTCCCCGTTCTCAATCACACACACACTCACCACTCTCAAACACACACATGCACTCATCCCTCTCAAACACACACACACACTCATCCCTCTCAAACACACACACACGCACACACCCCTCTCAATCACACACACGCACTCACCCCTCTCAAACACACACACACTCACACCTCTCAAACACACATACACACTCACACCTCTCAAACACACACTCACCCTTGTCAAACACACACACACCCCTCTCAAACACACTCTCACCCCTCTCAAATACACCCACACACCCCATTCAAACACGCACACACACCCCTTTCAAACACACACACACACAAACCGCTCTCAATCACACACACAGCTCTCTCAAACACACACAGACCCCTCTCAAACACACACAGACACACCCTCTCAAACACACTGACACACCCACCGCTCTCAATCACACACACAACCGTCTCCAACACACACACAATCACCGCTCTCAAACATACATACACAGACACACCTATCAAACACACACCATTCTCAAACACACAACCCACTCAAACACACAACCCTCTCAAACACGCAACTCTCACAAACACACACACACACACCCCTCCCAAACAGACACAAATCAAACAAACACACACCCCTTTCAAACACACACGCACACTCACCCCGCTCAAACCCACACGCGCACTCACCCCTCTCAAACACACACGCGCACACACCCCTCTCAAACACACACACGCACACACCCCTCTCAAACACACACACGCACACACCCCTCTCAAACACACACACGCACTCACCCCTCTCAAACACACACACACACACACACACACACACACACACACACACACACACACACACACACACACACACACACACACACACACACACACACACACACACACTCACCCCTCACAAACACACACACGCACTCACCCCTCTCAAACACAACAGCACTCACCCCTCTCAAACACACACACGCACTCACCCCTCTCAAACACATACCCACACTCACTCCTCTCATTAGCACACACACACACTCATCCCTCTCAAACACACACACACACACACACCTCTCAACACGCACATGCACTCACCCCTCTCAATCACACACACTCACCCCTGTCAAACACACACGCGCACTCCCCGTTCTCAATCACACACACACTCACCACTCTCAAACACACACATGCACTCATCCCTCTCAAACACACACACACACTCATCCCTCTCAAACACACACACACGCACACACCCCTCTCAATCACACACACGCACTCACCCCTCTCAAACACACACACACTCACACCTCTCAAACACACATACACACTCACACCTCTCAAACACACACTCACCCTTGTCAAACACACACACACCCCTCTCAAACACACTCTCACCCCTCTCAAATACACCCACACACCCCATTCAAACACGCACACACACCCCTTTCAAACACACACACACACAAACCGCTCTCAATCACACACACAGCTCTCTCAAACACACACAGACCCCTCTCAAACACACACAGACACACCCTCTCAAACACACTGACACACCCACCGCTCTCAATCACACACACAACCGTCTCCAACACACACACAATCACCGCTCTCAAACATACATACACAGACACACCTATCAAACACACACCATTCTCAAACACACAACCCACTCAAACACACAACCCTCTCAAACACGCAACTCTCACAAACACACACACACACACCCCTCCCAAACAGACACAAATCAAACAAACACACACCCCTTTCAAACACACACGCACACTCACCCCGCTCAAACCCACACGCGCACTCACCCCTCTCAAACACACACGCGCACTCACCCCTCTCAAACATACACACGCACACACCCCTCTCAAACACACACACGCACTCACCCCTCTCAAACACACACACACACACTCACCAATCTCAATCACACACACAATCACCCCTCTCAAACACAGACACACGCTCACACCTCTCAAACACACACGCGCACACACCCCTCTCAAACACACACGCACACACCCCTCTCAAACACACACACGCACTCACCCCTCTCAAACACACACACACACACTCACCAATCTCAATCACACACACAATCACCCCTCTCAAACACAGACACACGCTCACACCTCTCAAACACACACACGCACTCACCCCTCTCAAACACACACACAACCCTCTCAAACACACACACGCACTCACCCCTCTCAAACACACACACACTCATACCTCTCAAACACACACACGCACTCACCGCTCTCAAACACACAGATGCACTCACCACTCTCAATCACATACACACACACCACTATCAATCACACACACACTCACCCCTCTCAAACACACACACACACTCACCCCTCTCAAACACACACATGCACACACCCCTCTCAGTACACACACACGCACTCACCCCTCTCAAACACACACACGCACACACCCCTCTCAAACACACACACGCACTCACCCCTCTCAAACATACACGCGCACTCACCCATCTAAAACACACACGCGCACTCACACCTCTCAAACAAACACATGTACTCAACCCTCTCAAGCAGACACACGCACTCACCGCTCACAAACACACACACACCCCTCTCAAACACACACGCGCACTCACCCCTCTCAAACACACACCCGCACTCACCCCTTTCAAAAACACACCCGCACTCACCTCTCTCAAACACACACGTGCACTCACCCCTCTCAAGGACACACGCGCACTCACCCCTCTCAAACACAGACGCGCACTCACCCATCTCAAACACACAGCCGCACTAAAACCCTCAAAGACACACCAGCACTCACCCTTCTCAAACACACACACGCACTCACCCATCTCAAACAGACACCCGCACTCACCCCTCTCAAACACACACACACACACGCAC
Source organism: Isurus oxyrinchus (assembly GCA_026770705.1). Taxonomy (NCBI): domain Eukaryota; kingdom Metazoa; phylum Chordata; class Chondrichthyes; order Lamniformes; family Lamnidae; genus Isurus; species Isurus oxyrinchus. Next base: position 88,674,123 of record JANJGN010000017.1, read on the forward strand.
TTACCCTTCTCAAACACACACACACACTCACCCCTCTCAATCACACACACACTCACCCCTCTCAAACACTCACACGCACTCACCCCTCTCAAACACACAGCCGCACTCACTCCTCTCAAACAAACTCATGCAGTCACCCCTCTCAAACACAAACACGCACTCACCCCTCTCAAACACAGACACACACTCACACCTCTCAAACACACACACGCACTCATCCCTCTCAAACACACAGACAACCCTTTCAAACACACACACGCACTCACCCCTCTCAAACACACACATGCACTGACCCTTCTCAAACACACACACACACACACACACACACACACACACTCACCCCTCACAAACACACACACGCACTCACCCCTCTCAAACACAACAGCACACACCCCTCTCAAACACACACACGCACTCACCCCTCTCAAACACATACCCACACTCACTCCTCTCATAAACACACACACACACTCATCCCTCTCAAACACACACACGCACACACCCCTCTCAAACATTCACATGCAGTCACCCCTCTCAATCACACACACTCACCCCTATCAAACACACACACGCACTCACCCGTTCTCAATCACACACACACTCACCACTCTCAAACACACGCAGTCACCCCTCTCAAACACAAACACGCACTCACCCCTCTCAAACGCAGACACACACTCACACCTCTCAAACACACACACAACACTCTCAAACACACACACGCACTCACCCCTCTCAAACACACACATGCACTGACCCTTCTCAAACACACACGCGCACTCACCCATCTAAAACACACACGCGCACTCACCCCTCTCAAAAAAACACATGTACTCAACCCTCTCAAACACACACCCGCACTCACCCCTTTCAAAAACACACCCGCACTCACCTCTCTCAAACACACACGCGCACTCACCCCTCTCAAGCACACACGCGCACTCACCCCTCTCAAACACAGACGCGCACTCACCCATCTCAAACACACAGCCGCACTAAAACCCTGAAAGACACAACAGCAATCACCCCTCTCAAACACACACACGCACTCACCCATCTCAAACAGACACCCGCACTCACCCCTCTCAATCACACACACACTCACCCCTCTCAAACACTCACACGCACTCACCCCTCTCAAACACACACCCGCACTCACTCCTCTCAAACAAACGCACGCAGTCACCCCTCTCAAACACAAACACGCACTCACCCCTCTCAAACACAGACACACTCTCACACCTCTCAAACACACACACGCACTCACCCCTCTCAAACACACACACAACCCTCTCAAACACACACACGCACTCACCCCTCTCAAACACACACACTCACTGACCCTTCTCAAACACACACACACACACTCACCCCTCTCAAACAGACACATGCACTCACCACTCTCAATCACATACACACTCACCCCTCTCAATCACACACACACTCACCCCTCTCAAGCACACATACACACACACCCCTCTCAAACACACACACGCACTCACCACTCTCAAAAACACACACACACACCCCTCTCAAAAACACACCAGCACTCACCCCTCTCAAACACACACACACACTCACCAATCTCAATCACACACACACTCACCCCTCTCAAACACACACACCCACTCACCCCTCTCAAACATAAACACACACTCAACCCTCTCAAACACACACACACACACACACACACACACACACACTTCAACCCTCTCAAACACACACACACACTCACCCCTCTCAAACACAACAGCACTCACCCCTCTCAAACACACACACCCACTCACCCCTCTCAAACATAAACACACACTCAAACCTCTCAAACACACACACTCAACCCTCTCAAACACACACACACACACACACACACATACACACACACACACACACACACACACACACTTCAACCCTCTCAAACACACACACACACTCACCCCTCTCAAACACAACAGCACTCACCCCTCTCAAACACACACACGCACTCACCCCTCTCAAACACATACCCGCACTCACTCCTCTCATAAATACACACACACACTCATCCCTCTCAAACACACACACGCACACACCCCTCTCAAATACGCACATGCACTCACCCCTCTCAATCACACACACTCACCCCTGTCAAACACAAACGCGCACTCCCCATTCTCAATCACACACACACTCACCCCTCTCAAACACACACACACACTCATCCCTCTCAAACACACACACACGCACACACCCCTCTCAAACACACACACACACTCACCCCTCTCAAACACACACACACTCACACCTCTCAAACACACACACACACTCACACCTCTCAAACACACACTCACCCTTGTCAAACACACACTCACACCTCTCAAACACACTCTCACCCCTCTCAAATACACACACACACCCCTTTCAAACACACACACACACCCCTTTCAAACACACACACATACAGACCGCTCTCAATCACACACACAGCTCTCTCAAACACACACAGACCCCTCTCAAACACACACAGACACACCCTCTCAAACACACACACACACACCCACCGCTCTCAATCATACACACAACCGTCTCCAACACACACATAATCACCGCTCTCAAACATGCATACACAGACACACCTATCAAACACACACCCTTCTCAAACACACAACGCACTCAAATACACACCCCTCTCAAACACGCAACTCTCACAAACACACACACACACACACACACACCCCTCACAAACAGAAACAAATCAAACACACACACACCCCTTTCAAACACGCACGCACACTCACCCCGCTCAAACCCACACGCGCACTCACCAATCTCAAACACACACGCGCACACACCCCTCTCAAACACACACACGCACACACCCCTCTCAAACAGACACACGCACTCACCCCTCTCAAACACACACACACACACTCACCAATCTCAATCACACACACAATCACCCCTCTCAAACACACACACACTAACCCTCTCAAACACACACACACACTCACCCCTCACAAACACACACACGCACTCACCCATCTCAAACACACACACGCATTCACCCCTCTCAAACACACACCCGCGCTTACCCGTCTCAAACACAAACACGCACTAAGCCCTCTCAAACACACACCCAAACTCACCCTTCTCAAACACATACTCACCCGTCTCAAACACACACTCACCCTTCTGAAACACACACTCACCCCTCTCAAAAACCCACTCACCCCTCTCAAACACACACACGCACTCACCGCTCTCAAACACACACACACACACTCATCCCTCTCAACACACACACGCACACACCACTCTCAAACACGCACGCACACTCACCCCTCTCAAAGACACACGCGCTCTGAACCTTCTCAAACACACACACGCACTCACCCCTCACAAACACACACACGAACTCACCCCTCTCAAACACACACACGAACTCACCCCTATCAAACACAAACACATACTCATCCATCTCAAACACACACACGCACACACCCCTCTCAAACACGCACACGCACTCACCCCTCTCAATCACACACACTCACCCCTCTCAAACACACACATGCACTCACCCCTCTCAAACACACACACACTCATACCTCTCAAACACACACACGCACACTCCCCTCTCAAAAACACAGATGTACTCACCACTCTCAATCACACACACACACACCACTATCAATCACACACACACTCACCCCTCTCAAACACACACACACACTCATCCCTCTCAACACACACATGCACACACCACTCTCAAACACGCACGCACACTCACCCCTCTCAAAGACACACGCGCACTGAACCTTCTCAAACACACACACGCACTCACCCCTCACAAACACACACACGAACTCACCCCTCTCAAAGACACACATGAACTCACCCCTCTCAAACACAAACACACACTCATCCATCTCAAACACACACACGCACACACCCCTCTCAAACACGCACACGCACTCACCCCTCTCAATCACACACACTCACCCCTCTCAAACACACACGCACTGACCCCTCTCAAACACACACACACTCATACCTCTCAAACACACACACGCACACTCCCCTCTCAAAAACACAGATGCACTCACCACTCTCAATCACACACACACACACCACTATCAATCACACACACACTCACCCCTCTCAAACACACACACAAACGCACCCCTCTCAAACACTCACACGCACACTCCCCTATCAGTACACACACACGCACACACCCCTCTCAAACACACACACGCACTCACCCCTCTCAAACACACGTGCGCACTCACCCATCTAAAACACACACGCGCACTCACCCCTCTCAAACAAACACATGTACTCAACTCTCTCAAACAGACACATGCACTCACCGCTCACAAACACACACACACCCCTCTCAAACACACACGTGCACTAACCCTTCTCAAACACACACACGCACTCACCCCTCTCAAACACACACACACTCACCCCTCTCAATCACACACACTCACCCCTCACAAACGCACACACCCACACACCACTATCAAACATACACATACAATCGCCCTTCTCAAACACACATGCGCACTCACCCCTCTCAAGCACACACGCGCACTCACCCCTCTCAAACACATACCCGCACTCCCCATTCTCAATCACACACACACTCACCACTCTCAAAAACACACATGCACTCACCCCTCTCAAACACACACACACACTCATCCCTCTCAAACACACACACACGCACACACCACTCTCAAACACACACACGCACTCACCCCTCTCAAACACACACACCCTCACACCTCTCAAACACACACACACACTCACACCTCTCAAACACACACTCACCCTTGTCAAACACACACTCACACCTCTCAAACACACTCTCAGCCCTCTCAAATACACACACACACACCCCTTTCAAACACACACACACTCACCCCTCTCAATCACACACACTCACCCCTCACAAACACACACACCCACACACCACTATCAAACATACACATGCAATCGCCCTTCTCAAACACACATGCGCACTCACCCCTCTCAAGCACACACCCGCACTCACCCCTCTCAAACACAAACACACACACAACCCTCTCAAACACACACACACACACACACACACACTCTCACCCCGCACAAACACACACATGCACTCACCCCTCTCAAACACAACAGCACTCACCCCTCTCAAACACACACACGCACTCACCCCTCTCAAACACATACCCACACTCACTCCTCTCATTAGCACACACACACACTCATCCCTCTCAAACACACACACACACACACACCCCTCTCAAACACGCACATGCATTCACCTCTCTCAATCACACACTCTCACCCCGATCAAACACACACGCGCACTCCCCGTTCTCAATCACACACACACTCACCACTCTCAAACACACACACACACTCACACCTCTCAAACACACACACACACTCACACCTCTCAAACACACACTCACCCTTGTCAAACACACACTCACACCTCTCAAACACACTCTCACCCCTCTCAAATACACACACACACAACCCTTTCAAACACACACACACACCCCTTTCAAACACACACACACACAAACCGGTCTCAATCACACACACACAGCCCTCTCAAACACACACAGACCCCTCTCAAACACACAGACACACCCTCTCAAACACACACACACACCCACCGCTCTCAATCACACACACAACCGTCTCCAACACACACACAATCACTGCTCTCAAACATACATACACAGACACACCTATCAAACACACACCCTTCTCAAACACACAACCCTCTCAAACACACACCCCTCTCAAACAGACACAAATCAAACACACACACACCCCTTTCAAACACACACGCACACTCACCCCTCTCAAACACACACGCGCACACACCCCTCTCAAACACACACACGCACACCACCCTCTCAAACACACACACGCACTCACCCCACTCAAACACACACGCACACACTCACCAATCTCAATCACACACACAATCACCCCTCTCAAACACACACACACACTCACCCCTCACAAACACACACACGCACTCACCCCTCTCAAACACAACAGCACTCACCCCTCTCAAACACACACACGCACTCACCCATCTCAAACACACACACGCACTCACCCCTCTTAAACACACACCCGCGCTTACCCGTCTCAAACACAAACACGCACTAAGCCCTCTCAAGCACACACCCGCACTCACCCTTCTCAAACACATACTCACCTGTCTCAAACACACACTCACCCTTCTCAAACACACACTCACCCCTCCCAAAAACACACTCACCGCTCTCAAACACACAGATGCAGTCACCGCTCTCAACACACACACACACACTCATCCCTCTCAACACACACACGCACACACCACTCTCAAACACGCACGCGCACTCACCCCTCTCAAAGACACACGCGCACTGAACCTTCTCAAACACACACATGCACTCACCCTTCTCAAACACACACACGAACTCACCCCTCTCAAACACACACATGCACTCACCCCTCTCAAACACACACACATACTCATCCATCTCAAACACACACACGCACACACCCCTCCCAAACACGCACACGCACTCACCCCTCTCAATCACACACACTCACCCCTCTCAAACACACACACGCACTCACCCCTCTCAAACACACACACACTCAACCCTCCCAAACACACACACGCACTCACCCCTCTCAAACACACACACACACTCATACCTCTCAAACACACACACGCACACTCACCTCTCAAACACACAGATGCACTCACCACTCTCAATCACACACACACACGCCACTATCAATCACACACACACTCACCCCTCTCAAACACACACACACACTCACCCCTCTCAAACACACATGCACACACCCCTCTCAGTACACACACACGCACTCACACCTCTCAAACAACACACACGCACACACCCCTCTCAAACACACGCACGCACTCACCCCTCTCAAACACACGCGCGCACTCACCCATCTAAAACACACACGCGCACTCACCCTCTCAAACAAACACATGTACTCAACCCTCTCAAACAGACAAACGCACTCACCGCTCACAAACACACACACACCCCTCTGAAACACACAAGTGCACTCACCCCTCTCAATCACACACACACTCACCCCTCTCAAACACACACACGCACTCACCCCTCTCAAACACACACCTGCACTCACTCCACTCAAACAAACACACGCAGTCACCCCTCTCAAACACAAACACGCACTCACCCCTCTCAAACGCAGACACACACTCACACCTCTCAAACACACACACAACACTCTCAAACACACACACGCACTCACCCCTCTCAAACACACACACGCACTGACCCTTCTCAAACACACACGCGCACTCACCCATCTAAAACACACACGCGCACTCACCCCTCTCAAAAAAACACATGTACTCAACCCTCTCAAACACACACCCGCACTCACCCCTTTCAAAAACACACCCGCACTCACCTCTCTCAAACACACACGCGCACTCACCCCTCTCAAGCACACACGCGCACTCACCCCTCTCAAACACAGACGCGCACTCACCCATCTCAAACACACAGCCGCACTAAAACCCTGAAAGACACAACAGCAATCACCCCTCTCAAACACACACACGCACTCACCCATCTCAAACAGACACCCGCACTCACCCCTCTCAATCACACACACACTCACCCCTCTCAAACACTCACACGCACTCACCCCTCTCAAACACACACCCGCACTCACTCCTCTCAAACAAACGCACGCAGTCACCCCTCTCAAACACAAACACGCACTCACCCCTCTCAAACACAGACACACACTCACACCTCTCAAACACACACACGCACTCACCCCTCTCAAACACACACACTCACTGACCCTTCTCAAACACACACACACACTCACCCTCTCTCAAACACACACATGCACTCACCACTCTCAATCACATACACACTAACCTCTCTCAATCACACACACACTCACCCCTCTCAAGCACACATACACACACACCCCTCTCAAACACACACACGCACTCACCACTCTCAAAAACACACACACACACCCCTCTCAAAAACACACCAGCACTCACCCCTCTCAAACACACACACACACTCACCAATCTCAATCACACACACACTCACCCCTCTCAAACACACACACCCACTCACCCCTCTCAAACATAAACACACACTCAACCCTCTCAAACACACACACACACACACACACACACACTTCAACCCTCTCAAACACACACACACACTCACCCCTCTCAAACACAACAGCACTCACCCCTCTCAAACACACACACGCACTCACCCCTCTCAAACACATACCCGCACTCACTCCTCTCATAAATACACACACACACTCATCCCTCTCAAACACACACACGCACACACCCCTCTCAAACACGCACATGCACTCACCCCTCTCAATCACACACACTCACCCCTGTCAAACACAAACGCGCACTCCCCATTCTCAATCACACACACACTCACCCCTCTCAAACACACACACACACTCATCCCTCTCAAACACACACACACGCACACACCCCTCTCAAACACACACACACACTCACCCCTCTCAAACACACACACACTCACACCTCTCAAACACACACACACACTCACACCTCTCAAACACACACTCACCCTTGTCAAACACACACTCACCCCTCTCAAACACACTCTCACCCCTCTCAAATACACACACACACCCCTTTCAAACACACACACACACCCCTTTCAAACACACACACATACAGACCGCTCTCAATCACACACACACAGCCCTCTCAAACACACACAGACCCCTCTCAAACACACAGACACACCCTCTCAAACACACACACACCCACCGCTCTCAATCACACACACAACCGTCTCCGACACACACACAATCACCGCTCTCAAACACACATACACAGACACACCTATCAAACACACACCCTTCTCAAACACACAACCCTCTCAAAAACACACCCCCCTCAAACACGCAACTCTCACAAACACACACACACACACACCTCCTTCCCAAACACACACAAATCAAACACACACACACCCCTTTCAAACAAACACGCACACTCACCCCGATCAAACACACACATGGTCTCACCCCTCTCAAACACACACGTGCACACACCCCCCTCAAACACACACGCGCACACACCCCTCTCAAACACACACACGCACACACCCCTCTCAAACACACACACGCACTCACTCCTCTCAAACACACACACACACACTCACCAATCTCAATCACACACACAATCACCCCTCTCAAACACACACACACTAACCCTCTCAAACACACACACACACTCACCCCTCACAAACACACACACGCACTCACCCCTCTCAAACACAACAGCACTCACGCCTCTCAAACATACACACGCACTCACCCATCTCAAACACACACACGCACTCACCCCTCTCAAACACACACCCGCGCTTACCCGTCTCAAACACAAACACGCACTAAGCCTTCTCAAACACACACCCGCGCTCACCCTTCTCAAACACATACTCACCCGTCTCAAACACACACACCCCTCTCAAACACACACTCACCCGTCTCAAAAACACACTCACCCCTCTCAAACACGCAGATGCACTCACCGCTCTCAAACACACACACACTCAACCTCTCAAACACACACACGCAATCACCCCTCTCAAACACACACACGCACACACCCCTCTCAAACACACACACGCACTCACCCCTCTCAAACATACACGCGCACTCACCCATCTAAAACACACACGCGCACTCACACCTCTCAAACAAACACATGTACTCAACCCTCTCAAGCAGACACACGCACTCACCGCTCACAAACACACACACACCCCTCTCAAACACACACGCGCACTCACCCCTCTCAAACACACACCCGCACTCACCCCTTTCAAAAACACACCCGCACTCACCTCTCTCAAACACACACGTGCACTCACCCCTCTCAAGGACACACGCGCACTCACCCCTCTCAAACACAGACGCGCACTCACCCATCTCAAACACACAGCCGCACTAAAACCCTCAAAGACACACCAGCACTCACCCTTCTCAAACACACACACGCACTCACCCATCTCAAACAGACACCCGCACTCACCCCTCTCAAACACACACACACACACGCACTTACCCTTCTCAAACACACACACACACTCACCCCTCTCAATCACACACACACTCACCCCTCTCAAACACTCACACGCACTCACCCCTCTCAAACACACAGCCGCACTCACTCCTCTCAAACAAACTCATGCAGTCACCCCTCTCAAACACAAACACGCACTCACCCCTCTCAAACACAGACACACACTCACACCTCTCAAACACACACACGCACTCATCCCTCTCAAACACACAGACAACCCTTTCAAACACACACACGCACTCACCCCTCTCAAACACACACATGCACTGACCCTTCTCAAACACACACACACACACACACACACACACACACTCACCCCTCACAAACACACACACGCACTCACCCCTCTCAAACACAACAGCACACACCCCTCTCAAACACACACACGCACTCACCCCTCTCAAACACATACCCACACTCACTCCTCTCATAAACACACACACACACTCATCCCTCTCAAACACACACACGCACACACCCCTCTCAAACATTCACATGCAGTCACCCCTCTCAATCACACACACTCACCCCTATCAAACACACACACGCACTCACCCGTTCTCAATCACACACACACTCACCACTCTCAAACACACGCAGTCACCCCTCTCAAACACAAACACGCACTCACCCCTCTCAAACGCAGACACACACTCACACCTCTCAAACACACACACAACACTCTCAAACACACACACGCACTCACCCCTCTCAAACACACACATGCACTGACCCTTCTCAAACACACACGCGCACTCACCCATCTAAAACACACACGCGCACTCACCCCTCTCAAAAAAACACATGTACTCAACCCTCTCAAACACACACCCGCACTCACCCCTTTCAAAAACACACCCGCACTCACCTCTCTCAAACACACACGCGCACTCACCCCTCTCAAGCACACACGCGCACTCACCCCTCTCAAACACAGACGCGCACTCACCCATCTCAAACACACAGCCGCACTAAAACCCTGAAAGACACAACAGCAATCACCCCTCTCAAACACACACACGCACTCACCCATCTCAAACAGACACCCGCACTCACCCCTCTCAATCACACACACACTCACCCCTCTCAAACACTCACACGCACTCACCCCTCTCAAACACACACCCGCACTCACTCCTCTCAAACAAACGCACGCAGTCACCCCTCTCAAACACAAACACGCACTCACCCCTCTCAAACACAGACACACTCTCACACCTCTCAAACACACACACGCACTCACCCCTCTCAAACACACACACAACCCTCTCAAACACACACACGCACTCACCCCTCTCAAACACACACACTCACTGACCCTTCTCAAACACACACACACACACTCACCCCTCTCAAACAGACACATGCACTCACCACTCTCAATCACATACACACTCACCCCTCTCAATCACACACACACTCACCCCTCTCAAGCACACATACACACACACCCCTCTCAAACACACACACGCACTCACCACTCTCAAAAACACACACACACACCCCTCTCAAAAACACACCAGCACTCACCCCTCTCAAACACACACACACACTCACCAATCTCAATCACACACACACTCACCCCTCTCAAACACACACACCCACTCACCCCTCTCAAACATAAACACACACTCAACCCTCTCAAACACACACACACACACACACACACACACACACACTTCAACCCTCTCAAACACACACACACACTCACCCCTCTCAAACACAACAGCACTCACCCCTCTCAAACACACACACCCACTCACCCCTCTCAAACATAAACACACACTCAAACCTCTCAAACACACACACTCAACCCTCTCAAACACACACACACACACACACACACATACACACACACACACACACACACACACACACTTCAACCCTCTCAAACACACACACACACTCACCCCTCTCAAACACAACAGCACTCACCCCTCTCAAACACACACACGCACTCACCCCTCTCAAACACATACCCGCACTCACTCCTCTCATAAATACACACACACACTCATCCCTCTCAAACACACACACGCACACACCCCTCTCAAATACGCACATGCACTCACCCCTCTCAATCACACACACTCACCCCTGTCAAACACAAACGCGCACTCCCCATTCTCAATCACACACACACTCACCCCTCTCAAACACACACACACACTCATCCCTCTCAAACACACACACACGCACACACCCCTCTCAAACACACACACACACTCACCCCTCTCAAACACACACACACTCACACCTCTCAAACACACACACACACTCACACCTCTCAAACACACACTCACCCTTGTCAAACACACACTCACACCTCTCAAACACACTCTCACCCCTCTCAAATACACACACACACCCCTTTCAAACACACACACACACCCCTTTCAAACACACACACATACAGACCGCTCTCAATCACACACACAGCTCTCTCAAACACACACAGACCCCTCTCAAACACACACAGACACACCCTCTCAAACACACACACACACACCCACCGCTCTCAATCATACACACAACCGTCTCCAACACACACATAATCACCGCTCTCAAACATGCATACACAGACACACCTATCAAACACACACCCTTCTCAAACACACAACGCACTCAAATACACACCCCTCTCAAACACGCAACTCTCACAAACACACACACACACACACACACACCCCTCACAAACAGAAACAAATCAAACACACACACACCCCTTTCAAACACGCACGCACACTCACCCCGCTCAAACCCACACGCGCACTCACCAATCTCAAACACACACGCGCACACACCCCTCTCAAACACACACACGCACACACCCCTCTCAAACAGACACACGCACTCACCCCTCTCAAACACACACACACATCACTCACCAATCTCAATCACACACACAATCACCCCTCTCAAACACACACACACTAACCCTCTCAAACACACACACACACTCACCCCTCACAAACACACACACGCACTCACCCATCTCAAACACACACACGCATTCACCCCTCTCAAACACACACCCGCGCTTACCCGTCTCAAACACAAACACGCACTAAGCCCTCTCAAACACACACCCAAACTCACCCTTCTCAAACACATACTCACCCGTCTCAAACACACACTCACCCTTCTGAAACACACACTCACCCCTCTCAAAAACCCACTCACCCCTCTCAAACACACACACGCACTCACCGCTCTCAAACACACACACACACACTCATCCCTCTCAACACACACACGCACACACCACTCTCAAACACGCACGCACACTCACCCCTCTCAAAGACACACGCGCTCTGAACCTTCTCAAACACACACACGCACTCACCCCTCACAAACACACACACGAACTCACCCCTCTCAAACACACACACGAACTCACCCCTATCAAACACAAACACATACTCATCCATCTCAAACACACACACGCACACACCCCTCTCAAACACGCACACGCACTCACCCCTCTCAATCACACACACTCACCCCTCTCAAACACACACATGCACTCACCCCTCTCAAACACACACACACTCATACCTCTCAAACACACACACGCACACTCCCCTCTCAAAAACACAGATGTACTCACCACTCTCAATCACACACACACACACCACTATCAATCACACACACACTCACCCCTCTCAAACACACACACACACTCATCCCTCTCAACACACACATGCACACACCACTCTCAAACACGCACGCACACTCACCCCTCTCAAAGACACACGCGCACTGAACCTTCTCAAACACACACACGCACTCACCCCTCACAAACACACACACGAACTCACCCCTCTCAAAGACACACATGAACTCACCCCTCTCAAACACAAACACACACTCATCCATCTCAAACACACACACGCACACACCCCTCTCAAACACGCACACGCACTCACCCCTCTCAATCACACACACTCACCCCTCTCAAACACACACGCACTGACCCCTCTCAAACACACACACACTCATACCTCTCAAACACACACACGCACACTCCCCTCTCAAAAACACAGATGCACTCACCACTCTCAATCACACACACACACACCACTATCAATCACACACACACTCACCCCTCTCAAACACACACACAAACGCACCCCTCTCAAACACTCACACGCACACTCCCCTATCAGTACACACACACGCACACACCCCTCTCAAACACACACACGCACTCACCCCTCTCAAACACACGTGCGCACTCACCCATCTAAAACACACACGCGCACTCACCCCTCTCAAACAAACACATGTACTCAACTCTCTCAAACAGACACATGCACTCACCGCTCACAAACACACACACACCCCTCTCAAACACACACGTGCACTAACCCTTCTCAAACACACACACGCACTCACCCCTCTCAAACACACACACACTCACCCCTCTCAATCACACACACTCACCCCTCACAAACGCACACACCCACACACCACTATCAAACATACACATACAATCGCCCTTCTCAAACACACATGCGCACTCACCCCTCTCAAGCACACACGCGCACTCACCCCTCTCAAACACATACCCGCACTCCCCATTCTCAATCACACACACACTCACCACTCTCAAAAACACACATGCACTCACCCCTCTCAAACACACACACACACTCATCCCTCTCAAACACACACACACGCACACACCACTCTCAAACACACACACGCACTCACCCCTCTCAAACACACACACCCTCACACCTCTCAAACACACACACACACTCACACCTCTCAAACACACACTCACCCTTGTCAAACACACACTCACACCTCTCAAACACACTCTCAGCCCTCTCAAATACACACACACACACCCCTTTCAAACACACACACACTCACCCCTCTCAATCACACACACTCACCCCTCACAAACACACACACCCACACACCACTATCAAACATACACATGCAATCGCCCTTCTCAAACACACATGCGCACTCACCCCTCTCAAGCACACACCCGCACTCACCCCTCTCAAACACAAACACACACACAACCCTCTCAAACACACACACACACACACACACACTCTCACCCCGCACAAACACACACATGCACTCACCCCTCTCAAACACAACAGCACTCACCCCTCTCAAACACACACACGCACTCACCCCTCTCAAACACATACCCACACTCACTCCTCTCATTAGCACACACACACACTCATCCCTCTCAAACACACACACACACACACACCCCTCTCAAACACGCACATGCATTCACCTCTCTCAATCACACACTCTCACCCCGATCAAACACACACGCGCACTCCCCGTTCTCAATCACACACACACTCACCACTCTCAAACACACACACACACTCACACCTCTCAAACACACACACACACTCACACCTCTCAAACACACACTCACCCTTGTCAAACACACACTCACACCTCTCAAACACACTCTCACCCCTCTCAAATACACACACACACAACCCTTTCAAACACACACACACACCCCTTTCAAACACACACACACACAAACCGGTCTCAATCACACACACACAGCCCTCTCAAACACACACAGACCCCTCTCAAACACACAGACACACCCTCTCAAACACACACACACACCCACCGCTCTCAATCACACACACAACCGTCTCCAACACACACACAATCACTGCTCTCAAACATACATACACAGACACACCTATCAAACACACACCCTTCTCAAACACACAACCCTCTCAAACACACACCCCTCTCAAACAGACACAAATCAAACACACACACACCCCTTTCAAACACACACGCACACTCACCCCTCTCAAACACACACGCGCACACACCCCTCTCAAACACACACACGCACACCACCCTCTCAAACACACACACGCACTCACCCCACTCAAACACACACGCACACACTCACCAATCTCAATCACACACACAATCACCCCTCTCAAACACACACACACACTCACCCCTCACAAACACACACACGCACTCACCCCTCTCAAACACAACAGCACTCACCCCTCTCAAACACACACACGCACTCACCCATCTCAAACACACACACGCACTCACCCCTCTTAAACACACACCCGCGCTTACCCGTCTCAAACACAAACACGCACTAAGCCCTCTCAAGCACACACCCGCACTCACCCTTCTCAAACACATACTCACCTGTCTCAAACACACACTCACCCTTCTCAAACACACACTCACCCCTCCCAAAAACACACTCACCGCTCTCAAACACACAGATGCAGTCACCGCTCTCAACACACACACACACACTCATCCCTCTCAACACACACACGCACACACCACTCTCAAACACGCACGCGCACTCACCCCTCTCAAAGACACACGCGCACTGAACCTTCTCAAACACACACATGCACTCACCCTTCTCAAACACACACACGAACTCACCCCTCTCAAACACACACATGCACTCACCCCTCTCAAACACACACACATACTCATCCATCTCAAACACACACACGCACACACCCCTCCCAAACACGCACACGCACTCACCCCTCTCAATCACACACACTCACCCCTCTCAAACACACACACGCACTCACCCCTCTCAAACACACACACACTCAACCCTCTCAAACACACACACGCACTCACCCCTCTCAAACACACACACACACTCATACCTCTCAAACACACACACGCACACTCACCTCTCAAACACACAGATGCACTCACCACTCTCAATCACACACACACACGCCACTATCAATCACACACACACTCACCCCTCTCAAACACACACACACACTCACCCCTCTCAAACACACATGCACACACCCCTCTCAGTACACACACACGCACTCACACCTCTCAAACAACACACACGCACACACCCCTCTCAAACACACGCACGCACTCACCCCTCTCAAACACACGCGCGCACTCACCCATCTAAAACACACACGCGCACTCACCCTCTCAAACAAACACATGTACTCAACCCTCTCAAACAGACAAACGCACTCACCGCTCACAAACACACACACACCCCTCTGAAACACACAAGTGCACTCACCCCTCTCAATCACACACACACTCACCCCTCTCAAACACACACACGCACTCACCCCTCTCAAACACACACCTGCACTCACTCCACTCAAACAAACACACGCAGTCACCCCTCTCAAACACAAACACGCACTCACCCCTCTCAAACGCAGACACACACTCACACCTCTCAAACACACACACAACACTCTCAAACACACACACGCACTCACCCCTCTCAAACACACACACGCACTGACCCTTCTCAAACACACACGCGCACTCACCCATCTAAAACACACACGCGCACTCACCCCTCTCAAAAAAACACATGTACTCAACCCTCTCAAACACACACCCGCACTCACCCCTTTCAAAAACACACCCGCACTCACCTCTCTCAAACACACACGCGCACTCACCCCTCTCAAGCACACACGCGCACTCACCCCTCTCAAACACAGACGCGCACTCACCCATCTCAAACACACAGCCGCACTAAAACCCTGAAAGACACAACAGCAATCACCCCTCTCAAACACACACACGCACTCACCCATCTCAAACAGACACCCGCACTCACCCCTCTCAATCACACACACACTCACCCCTCTCAAACACTCACACGCACTCACCCCTCTCAAACACACACCCGCACTCACTCCTCTCAAACAAACGCACGCAGTCACCCCTCTCAAACACAAACACGCACTCACCCCTCTCAAACACAGACACACACTCACACCTCTCAAACACACACACGCACTCACCCCTCTCAAACACACACACTCACTGACCCTTCTCAAACACACACACACACTCACCCTCTCTCAAACACACACATGCACTCACCACTCTCAATCACATACACACTAACCTCTCTCAATCACACACACACTCACCCCTCTCAAGCACACATACACACACACCCCTCTCAAACACACACACGCACTCACCACTCTCAAAAACACACACACACACCCCTCTCAAAAACACACCAGCACTCACCCCTCTCAAACACACACACACACTCACCAATCTCAATCACACACACACTCACCCCTCTCAAACACACACACCCACTCACCCCTCTCAAACATAAACACACACTCAACCCTCTCAAACACACACACACACACACACACACACACTTCAACCCTCTCAAACACACACACACACTCACCCCTCTCAAACACAACAGCACTCACCCCTCTCAAACACACACACGCACTCACCCCTCTCAAACACATACCCGCACTCACTCCTCTCATAAATACACACACACACTCATCCCTCTCAAACACACACACGCACACACCCCTCTCAAACACGCACATGCACTCACCCCTCTCAATCACACACACTCACCCCTGTCAAACACAAACGCGCACTCCCCATTCTCAATCACACACACACTCACCCCTCTCAAACACACACACACACTCATCCCTCTCAAACACACACACACGCACACACCCCTCTCAAACACACACACACACTCACCCCTCTCAAACACACACACACTCACACCTCTCAAACACACACACACACTCACACCTCTCAAACACACACTCACCCTTGTCAAACACACACTCACCCCTCTCAAACACACTCTCACCCCTCTCAAATACACACACACACCCCTTTCAAACACACACACACACCCCTTTCAAACACACACACATACAGACCGCTCTCAATCACACACACACAGCCCTCTCAAACACACACAGACCCCTCTCAAACACACAGACACACCCTCTCAAACACACACACACCCACCGCTCTCAATCACACACACAACCGTCTCCGACACACACACAATCACCGCTCTCAAACACACATACACAGACACACCTATCAAACACACACCCTTCTCAAACACACAACCCTCTCAAAAACACACCCCCCTCAAACACGCAACTCTCACAAACACACACACACACACACCTCCTTCCCAAACACACACAAATCAAACACACACACACCCCTTTCAAACAAACACGCACACTCACCCCGATCAAACACACACATGGTCTCACCCCTCTCAAACACACACGTGCACACACCCCCCTCAAACACACACGCGCACACACCCCTCTCAAACACACACACGCACACACCCCTCTCAAACACACACACGCACTCACCCCTCTCAAACACACACACACACACTCACCAATCTCAATCACACACACAATCACCCCTCTCAAACACACACACACTAACCCTCTCAAACACACACACACACTCACCCCTCACAAACACACACACGCACTCACCCCTCTCAAACACAACAGCACTCACGCCTCTCAAACATACACACGCACTCACCCATCTCAAACACACACACGCACTCACCCCTCTCAAACACACACCCGCGCTTACCCGTCTCAAACACAAACACGCACTAAGCCTTCTCAAACACACACCCGCGCTCACCCTTCTCAAACACATACTCACCCGTCTCAAACACACACACCCCTCTCAAACACACACTCACCCGTCTCAAAAACACACTCACCCCTCTCAAACACGCAGATGCACTCACCGCTCTCAAACACACACACACTCAACCTCTCAAACACACACACGCAATCACCCCTCTCAAACACACACACACTCATACCTCTCAAACACACACACGCACACTCACCTCTCAAACACCCAGATGCACTCACCACTCTCAATCACACACACACACACCATTATCAATCACACACACACTCACCCATCTCAAAAACACACACACACTCACCCCTCTCAAACACTCACACGCACACACCCCTCTCAGTACACACACACGCACTCACCCCTCTCAAACACACACGCGCACACACCCCTCTCAAACACACACACGCACTCACCCCTCTCAAACACACGCGCGCACTCACCCATCTAAAACACACATGCGCACTCACCCCTCTCAAACAAACACATGTACTCAACCCTCTCAAACAGACACACGCACTCACCGCTCACAAACACACACACACCCCTCTCAAACACACACGTGCACTCACCCCTCTCAAACACACACACGCACTCACCCCTCTCAAACACACACACACTCATCCCTCTCAATCACATACACTCACCCCTCACAAACACACACACCCACCCACCACTCTCAAACATACACATACAATCACCCTTCTCAAACACACACACGCACTCACCCCTCTCAAACAGACACCCGCACTCACCCCTCTCAAACACACACACACACGCACTCACCCTTCTCAAACACACACACACACTCACCCCTCTCAATCACACACACACTCACCCCTCTCAAACACTCACACGCACTCACCCCTCTCAAACACAGACACACACTCACACCTCTCAAACACAAACACGCACTCACCCCTCTCAAACACACACACACCCCACTCAAACACACATGCGCACTGACCCCTCTCAAGCACACACGCGCACTCACCCCTCTCAAACACAGACGCGCACTCACCCATCTCAAACACACAGCCGCACTAAAACCCTCAAAGACACACCAGCACTCACCCCTCACAAACACACACACGTACTCAACCCTCTCAAACACACACCCGCACTCACCCCTTTCAAAAACACACCCGCACTCACCTCTCTCAAACACACACGCGCACTCACCCCTCTCAAGCACACACGCGCACTCACCCCTCTCAAACACAGACGCGCACTCACCCATCTCAAACACACAGCCGCACTAAAACCCTGAAAGACACACCAGCACTCACCCCTCTCAAACACACACACGCACTCACCCATCTCAAACACACACACGCACTCACCTCTCTCAAACACACACACGTACTCACCCATCTCAAACAGACACCCGCACTCACCCCTCTCAATCACACACACACTCACCCCTCTCAAACACTCACACGCACTCACCCCTCTCAAACACAAACACGCACTCACCCCTCTCTAACACAGACACACACTCACACCTCTCAAACACACACACGCACTCACCCCTCTCAAACACACACACAACCCTCTCAAACACACACACGCACTCACCCCTCTCAAACACACACACTCACTGACCCTTCTCAAACACACACACGCACTCACCCCTCTCAAACACACACATGCACTCACCACTCTCAATCACATACACACTCACCCCTCTCAATCACACACACGCACACACCCCTCTCAAACAAACACACGCACTCACCACTCTCAAACACACACACACACACCCCTCTCAAACACACACCAGCACTCACCCCTCTCAAACACACACACACACTCACCAATCTCAATCACACACACACTCAACCCTCTCAAACACACACACCCACTCACCCCTCTCAAACAGACAACCGCACTCACCCCTCTCAAACACACACACACACACGCACTCACCCTTCTCAAACACACACACACATTCACCCCTCTCAATCACACACACACTCACCCCTCTCAAACACTCACACGCACACACCCCTCTCAAACACACACCCGCACTCACTCCTCTCAAACAAACGCACGCAGTCACCCCTCTCAAACAGACACACACTCACACCTCTCAAACACACACACGCACTCACCCCTCTCAAACACACACATGCACTCACCACTCTCAATCACATACACACTCACCCCTCTCAATCACACACACACTCACCCCTCTCAAGCACACACACACACTCACCCCTCTCAAACACACACACGCACACACCCCTCTCAAACAAACACACGCACTCACCACTCTCAAACACACACACGCACACACCCCTCTCAAACACACACCAGCACTCACCCCTCTCAAACACACACACACGCTCACCAATCTCAATCACACACACACTCACCCCTCTCAAACACACACACCCACTCACCCCTCTCAAACAGACACCCGCACTCACCCCTCTCAAACACACACACACACGCACTCACCCTTCACAAACACACACACACATTCACCCCTCTCAATCACACACACACTCACCCCTCTCAAACACACACACGCACACACCCCTCTCAAACACACACCCGCACTCACTCCTCTCAAACAAACGCACGCAGTCACCCCTCTCAAACAGACACACACTCACACCTCTCAAACACACACACGCACTCACCCCTCCCAAACACACACGCGCACTCACCCATCTAAAACACACACGCGCACTCACCCCTCTCAAACAAATGTACTCAACCCTCTCAAACAGACACACGCACTCACCGCTCACAAACACACCCATCTCAAACACACACACGCACTCACCCCTCTCAAAAACACACCCGCACTCACCCCTCTCAAAAACACACCCGCATTCAGCCCTCTCAAACATACACGCGCACTCACCACTCTCAAGCACACACGCGCACTCACCCCTCTCAAACACAGACGCGCACTCACCCATCTCAAACACACAGATGCACTCACCGCTCTCAAACACACACACACTCAACCTCTCAAACACACACACGCAATCACCCCTCTCAAACACACACACACACTCATACCTCTCAAACACACACACGCACACTCACCTCTCAAACACCCAGATGCACTCACCACTCTCAATCACACACACACACACCATTATCAATCACACACACACTCACCCCTCTCAAAAACACACACACACTCACCCCTCTCAAACAATCACACGCACACACCCCTCTCAGTACACACACACGCACTCACCCCTATCAAACACACACGCGCACACACCCCTCTCAAACACACACACGCACTCACCCCTCTCAAACACACGCGCGCACTCACCCATCTAAAACACACATGCGCACTCACCCCTCTCAAACAAACACATGTACTCAACCCTCTCAAACAGACACACGCACTCACCGCTCACAAACACACACACACCCCTCTCAAACACACACGTGCACTCACCCCTCTCAAACACACACACGCACTCACCCCTCTCAAACACACACACACTCACCCCTCTCAATCACATACACTCACCCCTCACAAACACACACACCCACCCACCACCCTCAAACATACACATACAATCACCTTTCTCAAACACACACACGCACTCACCCCTCTCAAACAGACACCCGCACTCACCCCTCTCAAACACACACACACACGCACTCACCCTTCTCAAACACACACACACACTCACCCCTCTCAATCACACACATACTCACCCCTCTCAAACACACACACGCACTCACCCCTCTCAAACACAGACCCGCACTCACTCCTCTCAAACAAACACACGCAGTCACCCCTCTCAAACACAAACACGCACTCACCCCTCTCAAACACACACACACCCCTCTCAAACACACATGCGCACTGACCCCTCTCAAGCACACACGCGCACTCACCCCTCTCAAACACAGACGCGCACTCACCCATCTCAAACACACAGCCGCACTAAAACCCTCAAAGACACACCAGCACTCACCCCTCACAAACACACACATGTACTCAACCCTCTCAAACACACACCCGCACTCACCCCTTTCAAAAACACACCCGCACTCACCTCTCTCAAACACACACGTGCACTCACCCCTCTCAAGCACACACGCGCACTCACCCCTCTCAAACACAGACGCGCACTCACCCATCTCAAACACACAGCCGCACTAAAACCCTGAAAGACACACCAGCACTCACCCCTCTCAAACACACACACGTACTCACCCATCTCAAACAGACACCCGCACTCACCCCTCTCAATCACACACACACTCACCCCTCTCAAACACTCACACGCACTCACCCCTCTCAAACACAAACACGCACTCACCCCTCTCTAACACAGACACACACTCACACCTCTCAAACACACACACGCACTCACCCCTCTCAAACACACACACAACCCTCTCAAACACACACACGCACTCACCCCTCTCAAACACACACACTCACTGACCCTTCTCAAACACACACACGCACTCACCCCTCTCAAACACACACATGCACTCACCACTCTCAATCACATACACACTCACCCCTCTCAATCACACACACACTCACCCCTCTCAAGCACACACACACACACACCCCTCTCAAACACACACACGCACACACCCCTCTCAAACAAACACACGCACTCACCACTCTCAAACACACACACACACACCCCTCTCAAACACACACCAGCACTCACCCCTCTCAAACACACACACACACTCACCAATCTCAATCACACACACACTCACCCCTCTCAAACAGACAACCGCACTCACCACTCTCAAACACACACACACACACGCACTCACCCTTCTCAAATACACACACACATTCACCCCTCTCAATCACACACACACTCACCCCTCTCAAACACACACACGCACACACCCCTCTCAAACACACACACGCACTCACCCCTCTCAAACACACACACACACACTCACCAATCTCAATCACACACACAATCACCCCTCTCAAACACACACACACTAACCCTCTCAAACACACACACACACTCACCCCTCACAAACACACACACGCACTCACCCCTCTCAAACACAACAGCACTCACGCCTCTCAAACATACACACGCACTCACCCATCTCAAACACACACACACACTCACCCCTCTCAAACACACACCCGCGCTTACCCGTCTCAAACACAAACACGCACTAAGCCTTCTCAAACACACACCCGCGCTCACCCTTCTCAAACACATACTCACCCGTCTCAAACACACACACCCCTCTCAAACACACACTCACCCGTCTCAAAAACACACTCACCCCTCTCAAACACGCAGATGCACTCACCGCTCTCAAACACACACACACTCAACCTCTCAAACACACACACGCAATCACCCCTCTCAAACACACACACACACTCATACCTCTCAAACACACACACGCACACTCACCTCTCAAACACCCAGATGCACTCACCACTCTCAATCACACACACACACACCATTATCAATCACACACACACTCACCCATCTCAAAAACACACACACACTCACCCCTCTCAAACACTCACACGCACACACCCCTCTCAGTACACACACACGCACTCACCCCTCTCAAACACACACGCGCACACACCCCTCTCAAACACACACGCGCACTCACCCCTCTCAAACACACGCGCGCACTCACCCATCTAAAACACACATGCGCACTCACCCCTCTCAAACAAACACATGTACTCAACCCTCTCAAACAGACACACGCACTCACCGCTCACAAACACACACACACCCCTCTCAAACACACACGTGCACTCACCCCTCTCAAACACACACACGCACTCACCCCTCTCAAACACACACACACTCATCCCTCTCAATCACATACACTCACCCCTCACAAACACACACACCCACCCACCACTCTCAAACATACACATACAATCACCCTTCTCAAACACACACACGCACTCACCCCTCTCAAACAGACACCCGCACTCACCCCTCTCAAACACACACACACACGCACTCACCCTTCTCAAACACACACACACACTCACCCCTCTCAATCACACACACACTCACCCCTCTCAAACACTCACACGCACTCACCCCTCTCAAACACAGACACACACTCACACCTCTCAAACACAAACACGCACTCACCCCTCTCAAACACACACACACCCCACTCAAACACACATGCGCACTGACCCCTCTCAAGCACACACGCGCACTCACCCCTCTCAAACACAGACGCGCACTCACCCATCTCAAACACACAGCCGCACTAAAACCCTCAAAGACACACCAGCACTCACCCCTCACAAACACACACACGTACTCAACCCTCTCAAACACACACCCGCACTCACCCCTTTCAAAAACACACCCGCACTCACCTCTCTCAAACACACACGCGCACTCACCCCTCTCAAGCACACACGCGCACTCACCCCTCTCAAACACAGACGCGCACTCACCCATCTCAAACACACAGCCGCACTAAAACCCTGAAAGACACACCAGCACTCACCCCTCTCAAACACACACACGCACTCACCTCTCTCAAACACACACACGTACTCACCCATCTCAAACAGACACCCGCACTCACCCCTCTCAATCACACACACACTCACCCCTCTCAAACACTCACACGCACTCACCCCTCTCAAACACAAACACGCACTCACCCCTCTCTAACACAGACACACACTCACACCTCTCAAACACACACACGCACTCACCCCTCTCAAACACACACACAACCCTCTCAAACACACACACGCACTCACCCCTCTCAAACACACACACTCACTGACCCTTCTCAAACACACACACGCACTCACCCCTCTCAAACACACACATGCACTCACCACTCTCAATCACATACACACTCACCCCTCTCAATCACACACACACTCACCCCTCTCAAGCACACACACACACACACCCCTCTCAAACACACACACGCACACACCCCTCTCAAACAAACACACGCACTCACCACTCTCAAACACACACACACACACCCCTCTCAAACACACACCAGCACTCACCCCTCTCAAACACACACACACACTCACCAATCTCAATCACACACACACTCAACCCTCTCAAACACACACACCCACTCACCCCTCTCAAACAGACAACCGCACTCACCCCTCTCAAACACACACACACACACGCACTCACCCTTCTCAAACACACACACACATTCACCCCTCTCAATCATACACACACTCACCCCTCTCAAACACTCACACGCACACACCCCTCTCAAACACACACCCGCACTCACTCCTCTCAAACAAACGCACGCAGTCACCCCTCTCAAACAGACACACACTCACACCTCTCAAACACACACACGCACTCACCCCTCTCAAACACACACATGCACTCACCACTCTCAATCACATACACACTCACCCCTCTCAATCACACACACACTCACCCCTCTCAAGCACACACACACACTCACCCCTCTCAAACACACACACGCACACACCCCTCTCAAACAAACACACGCACTCACCACTCTCAAACACACACACGCACACACCCCTCTCAAACACACACCAGCACTCACCCCTCTCAAACACACACACACGCTCACCAATCTCAATCACACACACACTCACCCCTCTCAAACACACACACCCACTCACCCCTCTCAAACAGACACCCGCACTCACCCCTCTCAAACACACACACACACGCACTCACCCTTCACAAACACACACACACATTCACCCCTCTCAATCACACACACACTCACCCCTCTCAAACACACACACGCACACACCCCTCTCAAACACACACCCGCACTCACTCCTCTCAAACAAACGCACGCAGTCACCCCTCTCAAACAGACACACACTCACACCTCGCAAACACACACACGCACTCACCCCTCCCAAACACACACGCGCACTCACCCATCTAAAACACACACGCGCACTCACCCCTCTCAAACAAATGTACTCAACCCTCTCAAACAGACACACGCACTCACCGCTCACAAACACACCCATCTCAAACACACACACGCACTCACCCCTCTCAAAAACACACCCGCACTCACCCCTCTCAAAAACACACCCGCATTCAGCCCTCTCAAACATACACGCGCACTCACCACTCTCAAGCACACACGCGCACTCACCCCTCTCAAACACAGACGCGCACTCACCCATCTCAAACACACAGATGCACTCACCGCTCTCAAACACACACACACTCAACCTCTCAAACACACACACGCAATCACCCCTCTCAAACACACACACACACTCATACCTCTCAAACACACACACGCACACTCACCTCTCAAACACCCAGATGCACTCACCACTCTCAATCACACACACACACACCATTATCAATCACACACACACTCACCCCTCTCAAAAACACACACACACTCACCCCTCTCAAACAATCACACGCACACACCCCTCTCAGTACACACACACGCACTCACCCCTATCAAACACACACGCGCACACACCCCTCTCAAACACACACACGCACTCACCCCTCTCAAACACACGCTCGCACTCACCCATCTAAAACACACATGCGCACTCACCCCTCTCAAACAAACACATGTACTCAACCCTCTCAAACAGACACACGCACTCACCGCTCACAAACACACACACACCCCTCTCAAACACACACGTGCACTCACGCCTCTCAAACACACACACGCACTCACCCCTCTCAAACACACACA
Source organism: Isurus oxyrinchus (assembly GCA_026770705.1). Taxonomy (NCBI): domain Eukaryota; kingdom Metazoa; phylum Chordata; class Chondrichthyes; order Lamniformes; family Lamnidae; genus Isurus; species Isurus oxyrinchus. The sequence continues at coordinate 88,702,486 of JANJGN010000017.1, forward strand.
CACTCACCCCTCTCAATCACATACACTCACCCCTCACAAACACACACACCCACCCACCACCCTCAAACATACACATACAATCACCTTTCTCAAACACACACACGCACTCACCCCTCTCAAACAGACACCCGCACTCACCCCTCTCAAACACACACACACACGCACTCACCCTTCTCAAACACACACACACACTCACCCCTCTCAATCACACACATACTCACCCCTCTCAAACACACACACGCACTCACCCCTCTCAAACACAGACCCGCACTCACTCCTCTCAAACAAACACACGCAGTCACCCCTCTCAAACACAAACACGCACTCACCCCTCTCAAACACACACACACCCCTCTCAAACACACATGCGCACTGACCCCTCTCAAGCACACACGCGCACTCACCCCTCTCAAACACAGACGCGCACTCACCCATCTCAAACACACAGCCGCACTAAAACCCTCAAAGACACACCAGCACTCACCCCTCACAAACACACACATGTACTCAACCCTCTCAAACACACACCCGCACTCACCCCTTTCAAAAACACACCCGCACTCACCTCTCTCAAACACACACGCGCACTCACCCCTCTCAAGCACACACGCGCACTCACCCCTCTCAAACACAGACGCGCACTCACCCATCTCAAACACACAGCCGCACTAAAACCCTGAAAGACACACCAGCACTCACCCCTCTCAAACACACACACGTACTCACCCATCTCAAACAGACACCCGCACTCACCCCTCTCAATCACACACACACTCACCCCTCTCAAACACTCACACGCACTCACCCCTCTCAAACACAAACACGCACTCACCCCTCTCTAACACAGACACACACTCACACCTCTCAAACACACACACGCACTCACCCCTCTCAAACACACACACAACCCTCTCAAACACACACACGCACTCACCCCTCTCAAACACACACACTCACTGACCCTTCTCAAACACACACACGCACTCACCCCTCTCAAACACACACATGCACTCACCACTCTCAATCACATACACACTCACCCCTCTCAATCACACACACACTCACCCCTCTCAAGCACACACACACACACACCCCTCTCAAACACACACACGCACACACCCCTCTCAAACAAACACACGCACTCACCACTCTCAAACACACACACACACACCCCTCTCAAACACACACCAGCACTCACCCCTCTCAAACACACACACACACTCACCAATCTCAATCACACACACACTCACCCCTCTCAAACAGACAACCGCACTCACCACTCTCAAACACACACACACACACGCACTCACCCTTCTCAAATACACACACACATTCACCCCTCTCAATCACACACACACTCACCCCTCTCAAACACACACACGCACACACCCCTCTCAAACACACACACGCACTCACCCCTCTCAAACACACACACACACACTCACCAATCTCAATCACACACACAATCACCCCTCTCAAACACACACACACTAACCCTCTCAAACACACACACACACTCACCCCTCACAAACACACACACGCACTCACCCCTCTCAAACACAACAGCACTCACGCCTCTCAAACTTACACACGCACTCACCCATCTCAAACACACACACACACTCACCCCTCTCAAACACACACCCGCGCTTACCCGTCTCAAACACAAACACGCACTAAGCCTTCTCAAACACACACCCGCGCTCACCCTTCTCAAACACATACTCACCCGTCTCAAACACACACACCCCTCTCAAACACACACTCACCCGTCTCAAAAACACACTCACCCCTCTCAAACACGCAGATGCACTCACCGCTCTCAAACACACACACACTCAACCTCTCAAACACACACACGCAATTACCCCTCTCAAACACACACACACACTCATACCTCTCAAACACACACACGCACACTCACCTCTCAAACACCCAGATGCACTCACCACTCTCAATCACACACACACACACCATTATCAATCACACACACACTCACCCATCTCAAAAACACACACACACTCACCCCTCTCAAACACTCACACGCACACACCCCTCTCAGTACACACACACGCACTCACCCCTCTCAAACACACACGCGCACACACCCCTCTCAAACACACACACGCACTCACCCCTCTCAAACACACGCGCGCACTCACCCATCTAAAACACACATGCGCACTCACCCCTCTCAAACAAACACATGTACTCAACCCTCTCAAACAGACACACGCACTCACCGCTCACAAACACACACACACCCCTCTCAAACACACACGTGCACTCACCCCTCTCAAACACACACACGCACTCACCCCTCTCAAACACACACACACTCATCCCTCTCAATCACATACACTCACCCCTCACAAACACACACACCCACCCACCACTCTCAAACATACACATACAATCAACCTTCTCAAACACACACACGCACTCACCCCTCTCAAACAGACACCCGCACTCACCCCTCTCAAACACACACACACACGCACTCACCCTTCTCAAACACACACACACACTCACCCCTCTCAATCACACACACACTCACCCCTCTCAAACACTCACACGCACTCACCCCTCTCAAACACAGACACACACTCACACCTCTCAAACACAAACACGCACTCACCCCTCTCAAACACACACACACCCCACTCAAACACACATGCGCACTGACCCCTCTCAAGCACACACGCGCACTCACCCCTCTCAAACATAGACGCGCACTCACCCATCTCAAACACACAGCCGCACTAAAACCCTCAAAGACACACCAGCACTCACCCCTCACAAACACACACACGTACTCAACCCTCTCAAACACACACCCGCACTCACCCCTTTCAAAAACACACCCGCACTCACCTCTCTCAAACACACACGCGCACTCACCCCTCTCAAGCACACACGCGCACTCACCCCTCTCAAACACAGACGCGCACTCACCCATCTCAAACACACAGCCGCACTAAAACCCTGAAAGACACACCAGCACTCACCCCTCTCAAAACACACACACGTACTCACCCATCTCAAACAGACACCCGCACTCACCCCTCTCAATCACACACACACTCACCCCTCTCAAACACTCACACGCACTCACCCCTCTCAAACACAAACACGCACTCACCCCTCTCTAACACAGACACACACTCACACCTCTCAAACACACACACGCACTCACCCCTCTCAAACACACACACAACCCTCTCAAACACACACACGCACTCACCCCTCTCAAACACACACACTCACTGACCCTTCTCAAACACACACACGCACTCACCCTCTCAAACACACACATGCACTCACCACTCTCAATCACATACACACTCACCCCTCTCAATCACACACACACTCACCCCTCTCAAGCACACACACACACACACCCCTCTCAAACACACACACGCACACACCCCTCTCAAACAAACACACGCACTCACCACTCTCAAACACACACACACACACCCCTCTCAAACACACACCAGCACTCACCCCTCTCAAACACACACACACACTCACCAATCTCAATCACACACACACTCAACCCTCTCAAACACACACACCCACTCACCCCTCTCAAACAGACAACCGCACTCACCCCTCTCAAACACACACACACACACGCACTCACCCTTCTCAAACACACACACACATTCACCCCTCTCAATCACACACACACTCACCCCTCTCAAACACTCACACGCACACACCCCTCTCAAACACACACCCGCACTCACTCCTCTCAAACAAACGCACGCAGTCACCCCTCTCAAACAGACACACACTCACACCTCTCAAACACACACACGCACTCACCCCTCTCAAACACACACATGCACTCACCACTCTCAATCACATACACACTCACCCCTCTCAATCACACACACACTCACCCCTCTCAAGCACACACACACACTCACCCCTCTCAAACACACACACGCACACACCCCTCTCAAACAAACACACGCACTCACCACTCTCAAACACACACACGCACACACCCCTCTCAAACACACACCAGCACTCACCCCTCTCAAACACACACACACGCTCACCAATCTCAATCACACACACACTCACCCCTCTCAAACACACACACCCACTCACCCCTCTCAAACAGACACCCGCACTCACCCCTCTCAAACACACACACACACGCACTCACCCTTCACAAACACACACACACATTCACCCCTCTCAATCACACACACACTCACCCCTCTCAAACACACACACGCACACACCCCTCTCAAACACACACCCGCACTCACTCCTCTCAAACAAACGCACGCAGTCACCCCTCTCAAACAGACACACACTCACACCTCTCAAACACACACACGCACTCACCCCTCCCAAACACACACGCGCACTCACCCATCTAAAACACACACGCGCACTCACCCCTCTCAAACAAATGTACTCAACCCTCTCAAACAGACACACGCACTCACCGCTCACAAACACACCCATCTCAAACACACACACGCACTCACCCCTCTCAAAAACACACCCGCACTCACCCCTCTCAAAAACACACCCGCATTCAGCCCTCTCAAACATACACGCGCACTCACCACTCTCAAGCACACACGCGCACTCACCCCTCTCAAACACAGACGCGCACTCACCCATCTCAAACACACAGATGCACTCACCGCTCTCAAACACACACACACTCAACCTCTCAAACACACACACGCAATCACCCCTCTCAAACACACACACACACTCATACCTCTCAAACACACACACGCACACTCACCTCTCAAACACCCAGATGCACTCACCACTCTCAATCACACACACACACACCATTATCAATCACACACACACTCACCCCTCTCAAAAACACACACACACTCACCCCTCTCAAACAATCACACGCACACACCCCTCTCAGTACACACACACGCACTCACCTCTATCAAACACACACGCGCACACACCCCTCTCAAACACACACACGCACTCACCCCTCTCAAACACACGCGCGCACTCACCCATCTAAAACACACATGCGCACTCACCCCTCTCAAACAAACACATGTACTCAACCCTCTCAAACAGACACACGCACTCACCGCTCACAAACACACACACACCCCTCTCAAACACACACGTGCACTCACCCCTCTCAAACACACACACGCACTCACCCCTCTCAAACACACACACACTCACCCCTCTCAATCACATACACTCACCCCTCACAAACACACACACCCACCCACCACTCTCAAACATACACATACAATCACCCTTCTCAAACACACACACGCACTCACCCCTCTCAAACAGACACCCGCACTCACCCCTCTCAAACACACACACACACGCACTCACCCTTCTCAAACACACACACACACTCACCCCTCTCAATCACACACATACTCACCCCTCTCAAACACACACACGCACTCACCCCTCTCAAACACAGACCCGCACTCACTCCTCTCAAACAAACACACGCAGTCACCCCTCTCAAACACAAACACGCACTCACCCCTCTCAAACACACACACACCCCTCTCAAACACACATGCGCACTGACCCCTCTCAAGCACACACGCGCAATCACCCCTCTCAAACACAGACGCGCACTCACCCATCTCAAACACACAGCCGCACTAAAACCCTCAAAGACACACCAGCACTCACCCCTCACAAACACACACATGTACTCAACCCTCTCAAACACACACCCGCACTCACCCCTTTCAAAAACACACCCGCACTCACCTCTCTCAAACACACACGCGCACTCACCCCTCTCAAGCACACACGCGCACTCACCCATCTCAAACAAACACGCGCACTCACCCCTCTCAATCACACACGCGCACTCACCCATCTCAAACACACAGCCGCACTAAAACCCTGAAAGACACACCAGCACTCACCCCTCTCAAACACACACACGTACTCACCCATCTCAAACAGACACCCGCACTCACCCCTCTCAATCACACACACACTCACCCCTCTCAAACACTCACACGCACTCACCCCTCTCAAACACAAACACGCACTCACCCCTCTCTAACACAGACACACACTCACACCTCTCAAACACACACACGCACTCACCCCTCTCAAACACACACACAACCCTCTCAAACACACACACGCACTCACCCCTCTCAAACACACACACTCACTGACCCTTCTCAAACACACACACGCACTCACCCCTCTCAAACACACACATGCACTCACCACTCTCAATCACATACACACTCACCCCTCTCAATCACACACACACTCACCCCTCTCAAGCACACACACACACACACCCCTCTCAAACACACACACGCACACACCCCTCTCAAACAAACACACGCACTCACCACTCTCAAACACACACACACACACCCCTCTCAAACACACACCAGCACTCACCCCTCTCAAACACACACACACACTCACCAATCTCAATCACACACACACTCACCCCTCTCAAACAGACAACCGCACTCACCCCTCTCAAACACACACACACACACGCACTCACCCTTCTCAAATACACACACACATTCACCCCTCTCAATCACACACACACTCACCCCTCTCAAACACACACACGCACACACCCCTCTCAAACACACACCCGCACTCACTCCTCTCAAACAAACGCACGCAGTCACCCCTCTCAAACAGACACACACTCACTGACCCTTCTCAAACACACACACACGCACTCACCCCTCTCAAACACACACATGCACTCACCACTCTCAATCACATACACACTCACCCCTCTCAATCACACACACACTCACCCCTCTCAAGCACACACACACACACACCCCTCTCAAACACACACACGCACACACCCCTCTCAAACAAACACACGCACTCACCACTCTCAAACACACACACACATACCCCTCTCAAACACACACACCCACTCACCCCTCTCAAACAGACAACCGCACTCACCCCTCTCAAACACACACACACACACAAGCACTCACCCTTCTCAAACACACACACACATTCACCCCTCTCAATCACACACACACTCACCCTTCTCAAACACAAACACGCATACACCCCTCTGAAACACACACCCGCACTCACTCCTCTCAAACAAACGCACGCAGTCACCCCTCTCAAACAGGCACACACTCACACCTCTCAAACACACACACGCACTCACCCCTCTCAAACACACACATGCACTCACCACTCTCAATCACATACACACTCACCCCTCTCAATCACACACACACTCACCCCTCTCAAGCACACACACACACTCACCCCTCTCAAACACACACACGCACACACCCCTCTCAAACACACACCCGCACTCACCCCTCTCAAAAACACACCCGCACTCACCCCTCTCAAAAACACACCCGCACTCAGCCCTCTCAAACATACACGCGCACTCACCACTCTCAAGCACACACGCGCACTCACCCCTCTCAAACACAGACGCGCACTCACCCATCTCAAACACACAGATGCACTCACCGCTCTCAAACACACACACACTCAACCTCTCAAACACACACACGCAATCACCCCTCTCAAACACACACACACACTCATACCTCTCAAACACACACACGCACACTCACCTCTCAAACACCCAGATGCACTCACCACTCTCAATCACACACACACACACCATTATCAATCACACACACACTCACCCCTCTCAAAAACACACACACACTCACCCCTCTCAAACACTCACACGCACACACCCCTCTCAGTACACACACACGCACTCACCCCTATCAAACACACACGTGCACACATCCCTCTCAAACACACACACGCACTCACCCCTCTCAAACACACGCGCGCACTCACCCATCTAAAACACACATGCGCACTCACCCCTCTCAAACAAACACATGTACTCAACCCTCTCAAACAGACACACGCACTCACCGCTCACAAACACACACACACCCCTCTCAAACACACACGTGCACTCACCCCTCTCAAACACACACACGCACTCACCCCTCTCAAACACACACACACTCACCCCTCTCAATCACATACACTCACCCCTCACAAACACACACACCCACCCACCACTCTCAAACATACACATACAATCACCCTTCTCAAACACACACACGCACCCACCCCTCTCAAACAGACACCCGCACTCACCCCTCTCAAGCACACACGCTCACTCACCCCTCTCAAACACAGACGCGCACTCACCCCTCTCAAGCACACACGCTCACTCACCCCTCTCAAACACAGACGCGCACTCACCCATCTCAAACACACAGCCGCACTAAAACCCTGAAAGACAAACCAGCACTCACCCATCTCAAACACACACACGCACTCACCCATCTCAAACATACACACACAATCACCCCTCTCAAACACACACACGCACTCACCCATCTCAAACAGACACCCGCACTCACCCCTCTCAATCACACACACACACGCACTCACCCTTCTCAAATACACACACACACTCACCCCTATCAAACACACACACGCACTCACCCCTCTCAATCACACACACACTCACCCCTCTCAAACACTCACACGCACTCACCCCTCTCAAACACACACACAACCCTCTCAAACACACACACGCACTCACCCCTCTCAAACACACACACAACCCTCTCAAACACACACACGCACTCACCCCTCTCAAACACACACACTCACTGACCCTTCTCAAACACACACACGCACTCACCACTCTCAAACAAACACACGCACTCACCACTCTCAAACACACACACACACACCCCTCTCAAACACACACCAGCACTCACCCCTCTCAAACACACACACACACTCACCAATCTCAATCACACACACACTCACCCCTCTCAAACACACACACCCACTCACCCCTCTCAAACAGACAACCGCACTCACCCCTCTCAAACACACACACACACACGCACTCACCCTTCTCAAACACACACACACATTCACTCCTCTCAATCACACACACACTCACCCCTCTCAAACACACTCACGCACACACCCCTCTCAAACACACACCCGCACTCACTCCTCTCAAACAAACGCACGCAGTCACCCCTCTCAAACAGACACACACTCACACCTCTCAAACACACACACGCACTCACCCCTCTCAAACACACACATGCACTCACCACTCTCAATCACATACACACTCACCCCTCTCAATCACACACACACTCACCCCTCTCAAGCACACACACACACTCACCCCTCTCAAACACACACACGCACACACCCCTCTCAAACAAACACACGCACTCACCACTCTCAAACACACACACACACACCCCTCTCAAACACACACCAGCACTCACCCCTCTCAAACACACACACACGCTCACCAATCTCAAACACACACACATATTCACCCCTCTCAATCACACACACACTCACCCCTCTCAAACACACACATGCACACACCCCTCTCAAACACACACCCGCACTCACTCCTCTCAAACAAACGCACGCAGTCACCCCTCTCATCAGACACACACTCACACCTCTCAAACACACACACGCACTCACCCCTCCCAAACACACACGCGCACTCACCCATCTAAAACACACACGCGCACTCACCCCTCTCAAACACATGTACTCAACCCTCTCAAACAGACACACGCACTCACCGCTCACAAACACACACATGCACTCACCACTCTCAAAGAAACACACGCACTCACCACTCTCAAACACACACACACACACCCCTCTCAAACACACACCAGCACTCACCCCTCTCAAACACACACACACACTCACCAATCTCAATCACACACACACTCACCCCTCTCAAACACACACACCCACTCACCCCTCTCAAACAGACAACCGCACTCACCCCTCTCAAACACACACACACACACGCACTCACCCTTCTCAAACACACACACACATTCACTCCTCTCAATCACACACACACTCACCCCTCTCAAACACACTCACGCACACACCCCTCTCAAACACACACCCGCACTCACTCCTCTCAAACAAACGCACGCAGTCACCCCTCTCAAACAGACACACACTCACACCTCTCAAACACACACACGCACTCACCCCTCTCAAACACACACATGCACTCACCACTCTCAATCACATACACACTCACCCCTCTCAATCACACACACACTCACCCCTCTCAAGCACACACACACACTCACCCCTCTCAAACACACACACGCACACACCCCTCTCAAACAAACACACGCACTCACCCCTCTCAAACACACACACACACACCCCTCTCAAACACACACCAGCACTCAGCCCTCTCAAACACACACACATGCTCACCAATCTCAAACACACACACATATTCACCCCTCTCAATCACACACACACTCACCCCTCTCAAACACACACACGCACACACCCCTCTCAAACACACACCCGCACTCACTCCTCTCAAACAAACGCACGCAGTCACCCCTCTCAAACAGACACACACTCACACCTCTCAAACACACACACGCACTCACCCCTCCCAAACACACACGCGCACTCACCCATCTAAAACACACACGCGCACTCACCCCTCTCAAACACATGTACTCAACCCTCTCAAACAGACACACGCACTCACCGCTCACAAACACACACACACCCCTCTCAAACACACACGCGCACTCACCCCTCTCAAAAACACACCCGCACTCACCCCTCTCAAAAACACACCCGCACTCAGCCCTCTCAAACATACACGCGCACTCACCACTCTCAAGCACACACGCGCACTCACCCCTCTCAAACACAGATGCGCACTCACCCATCTCAAACACACAGCCGCACGAAAACCCTCAAAGACACACCAGCACTCACCCCTCTCAAACACACACACGCACTCACCCCTCTCAAACAGACACCCGCACTCACCCCTCTCAAACACACACACACAGGCACTCACCCTTCTCAAACACACACACACACTCACCCCTCTCTATCACACACGCAGTCACCCCTCTCAAACACAAACACGCACTCACCCCTCTCAAACACACAAACGCACACACCCCTCTCAGTACACACACACGCACTCAACCCTATCAAACACACAGACGCACACACCCCTCTCAAACACACACACGCACTCACCCCTCTCAAACACACACGCGCTCTCACCCATCTCAAACACACACGCGCACTCACCCCTCTCAAACAAACACATGTACTCAACCCTCTTCAGCAGACACATGCACTCACCGCTCACAAACACACACACACCCCTCTCAAACACACACGCGCACTCACCTTTCTCAAACACACACCCGCACTCACCCCTTTCAAAAACAAACCCGCACTCAGCCCTCTCAAACACACACGCGCACTCACCCCTCTCAAGCACACACGCGCACTCACCCCTCTCAAACACAGACGCGCACTCACCCATCTCAAACACACAGCCGCACTAAAACCCTCAAAGACACACCAGCACTCACCCCTCTCAAACACACACACGCACTCACCCATCTCAAACAGACACCCGCACTCACCCCTCTCAAACACACACACACACGCACTCACCCTTCTCAAACACACACACACACTCACCCCTCTCAATCACACACACACTCACCCCTCTCAAACACTCACACGCACTCACCACTCTCAAACACAGACCCGCACTCAATCCTCTCAAACAAACACACGCAGTCACCCCTCTCAAACACAAACACGCACTCACCCCTCTCAAACACAGACACACACTCACACCTCTCAAACACAAACACGCACTCACCCCTCTCAAACACACACACACCCCTCTCAAACACACATGCGCACTGACCCCTCTCAAGCACACACGCGCACTCACCCCTCTCAAGCACACACGCGCACTCACCCCTCTCAAACACAGACACCAGCACTCACCCCTCTCAAACACACACACGTACTCACCCATCTCAAACAGACACCCGCACTCACCCCTCTCAAACACAAACACGCACTCACCCCTCTCTAACACAGACACACACTCACACCTCTCAAACACACACACGCACTCACCCCTCTCAAACACACACACAACCCTCTCAAACACACACACGCACTCACCCCTCTCAAACACACATACTCACTGACCCTTCTCAAACACACACACGCACTCAACCCTCTCAAACACACACATGCACTCACCACTCTCAATCACATACACACTCACCCCTCTCAATCACACACACACTCACCCCTCTCAAGCACACACACACACACACCCCTCTCAAACACACACACGCACACACCCCTCTCAAACAAACACACGCACTCACCACTCTCAAACACACACACACACACCCCTCTCAAACACACACCAGCACTCACCCCTCTCAAACACACACACACACTCACCAATCTCAATCACACACACACTCACCCCTCTCAAACACACACACCCACTCACCCCTCTCAAACAGACAACCGCACTCACCCCTCTCAAACACACACACACACGGACTCACCCTTCTCAAACACACACACACATTCACCCCTCTCAATCACACACACACTCACCCCTCTCAAACACACACACGCACACACCCCTCTCAAACACACACCCGCACTCACTCCTCTCAAACAAACGCACGCAGTCACCCCTCTCAAACAGACACACACTCACACCTCTCAAACACACACACGCACTCACCCCTCTCAAACACACACATGCACTCACCACTCTCAATCACATACACACTCACCCCTCTCAATCACACACACACTCACCCCTCTCAAGCACACACACACACTCACCCCTCTCAAACACACACACGCACACACCCCTCTCAAACAAACACACGCACTCACCACTCTCAAACACACACACACACACCCCTCTCAAACACACACCAGCACTCACCCCTCTCAAACACACACACACGCTCACCAATCTCAATCACACACACGCTCACCAATCTCAATCACACACACACTCACCCCTCTCAAACAGACAACCGCACTCACCCCTCTCAAACACACACACACAGGCACTCACCCTTCTCAAACACACACACACACTCACCCCTCTCTATCACACACGCAGTCACCCCTCTCAAACACAAACACGCACGCACCCCTCTCAAACACACACACGCACACACCCCTCTCAGTACACACACACGCACTCAACCCTATCAAACACACACACGCACACACCCCTCTCAAACACACACACGCACTCACCCCTCTCAAACACACACGCGCTCTCACCCATCTAAAACACACACGCGCACTCACCCCTCTCAAACAAACACATGTACTCAACCCTCTTCAGCAGACACACGCACTCACCGCTCACAAACACACACACACCCCTCTCAAACACACACGCGCACTCACCTTTCTCAAACACACACCCGCACTCACCCCTTTCAAAAACAAACCCGCACTCAGCCCTCTCAAACACACACGCGCACTCACCCCTCTCAAGCACACACGCGCACTCACCCCTCTCAAACACACACACACACGCACCAATCTCAATCACACACACACTCACCCCTCTCAAACACACACACACACGCACTCACCCTTCTCAAACACACACACACATTCACCCCTCTCAATCACACACACACTCACCCCTCTCAAACACACACACGCACACACCCCTCTCAAACACACACCCGCACTCACTCCTCTCAAACAAACGCACGCAGTCACCCCTCTCAAACAGACACACACTCACACCTCTCAAACACACACACGCACTCACCCCTCCCAAACACACACGCGCACTCACCCATCTAAAACACACACGCGCACTCACCCCTCTCAAACACATGTACTCAACGCTCTCAAACAGACACACGCACTCACCGCTCACAAACACACACACACCCCTCTCAAACACACACGCGCACTCACCCCTCTCAAAAACACACCCGCACTCACCCCTCTCAAAGAAACACACCCGCACTCAGCCCTCTCAAACATACACGCGCACTCACCACTCTCAAGCACACACGCGCACTCACCCCTCTCAAACACAGACGCGCACTCACCCATCTCAAACACACAGCCGCACGAAAACCCTCAAAGACACACCAGCACTCACCCCTCTCAAACACACACACGCACTCACCCCTCTCAAACAGACACCCGCACTCACCCCTCTCAAACACACACACACAGGCACTCACCCTTCTCAAACACACACACACACTCACCCCTCTCTATCACACACGCAGTCACCCCTCTCAAACACAAACACGCACTCACCCCTCTCAAACACACACACGCACACACCCCTCTCAGTACACACACACGCACTCACCCCTATCAAACACACACACGCACACACCCCTCTCAAACACACACACACACTCACCCCTCTCAAACACACACGCGCTCTCACCCATCTAAAACACACACGCGCACTCACCCCTCTCAAACAAACACATGTACTCAACCCTCTTCAGCAGACACACGCACTCACCGCTCACAAACACACACACACCCCTCTCAAACACACAGGCGCACTCACCTTTCTCAAACACACACCCGCACTCACCCCTTTCAAAAACAAACCCGCACTCAGCCCTCTCAAACACACACGCGCACTCACCCCTCTCAAGCACACACGCGCACTCACCCCTCTCAAACACAGACGCGCACTCACCCATCTCAAACACACAGCCGCACTAAAACCCTCAAAGACACACCAGCACTCACCCCTCTCAAACACACACACGCACTCACCCATCTCAAATAGACACCCGCACTCACCCCTCTCAAACACACACACACACGCACTCACCCTTCTCAAACACACACACACACTCACCCCTCTCAATCACACACACACTCACCCCTCTCAAACACTCACACGCACTCACCCCTCTCAAACACAGACCCGCACTCAATCCTCTCAAACAAACACACGCAGTCACCCCTCTCAAACACAAACACGCACTCACCCCTCTCAAACACAGACAAACACTCACACCTCTCAAACACAAACACGCACTCACCCCTCTCAAACACACACACACCCCTCTCAAACACACATGCGCACTGACCCCTCTCAAGCACACACGCGCACTCACCCCTCTCAAACACAGACGCGCACTCACCCATCTCAAACACACAGCCGCACTAAAACCCTCAAAGACACACCAGCACTCACCCCTCACAAACACACACATGTACTCAACCCTCTCAGACACACACCCGCACTCACCCCTTTCAAAAACACACCCGCACTCACCTCTCTCAAACACACACGCGCACTCACCCCTCTCAAGCACACACGCGCACTCACCCCTCTCAAACACAGACGCGCACTCACCCATCTCAAACACACAGCCGCACTAAAACCCTGAAAGACAAACCAGCACTCACCCCTCTCAAACACACACACGTACTCACCCATCTCAAACAGACACCCGCACTCACCCCTCTCAATCACACACACACTCACCCATCTCAAACACTCACACGCACTCACCCCTCTCAAACACAAACACGCACTCACCCCTCTCTAACACAGACACACACTCACACTTCTCAAACACACACACGCACTCACCCCTCTCAAACACACACACAACCCTCTCAAACACACACACGCACTCACCCCTCTCAAACACACACACTCACTGACCCTTCTCAAACTCACACACGCACTCACCCCTCTCAAACACACACATGCACTCACCACTCTCAATCACATACACACTCACCCCTCTCAATCACACACACACTCACCCCTCTCAAGCACACACACACACACACCCCTCTCAAACACACACACGCACACACCCCTCTCAAACAAACACACGCACTCACCACTCTCAAACACACACACACACACCCCTCTCAAACACACACCAGCACTCACCCCTCTCAAACACACACACACACTCACCAATCTCAATCACACACACACTCACCCCTCTCAAACACACACACCCACTCACCCCTCTCAAACAGACAACCGCACTCACCCCTCTCAAACACACACACACACACGCACTCACCCTTCTCAAACACACACACACATTCACCCCTCTCAATCACACACACACTCACCCCTCTCAAACACACACACGCACACACCCCTCTCAAACACACACCCGCACTCACTCCTCTCAAACAAACGCACGCAGTCACCCCTCTCAAACAGACACACACTCACACCTCTCAAACACACACACGCACTCACCCCTCTCAAACACACACATGCACTCACCACTCTCAATCACATACACACTCACCCCTCTCAATCACACACACACTCACCCCTCTCAAGCACACACACACACTCACCCCTCTCAAACACACACACGCACACACCCCTCTCAAACAAACACACGCACTCACCACTCTCAGACACACACACACACACCCCTCTCAAACACACACCAGCACTCACCCCTCTCAAACACACACACACGCTCACCAATCTCAATCACACACACGCTCACCAATCTCAATCACACACACACTCACCCCTCTCAAACAGACACCCGCACTCACCCCTCTCAAACACACACACACACGCACTCACCCTTCTCAAACACACACACACATTCACCCCTCTCAATCACACACACACTCACCCCTCTCAAACACACACACGCACACACCCCTCTCAAACACACACCCGCACTCACTCCTCTCAAACAAACGCACGCAGTCACCCCTCTCAAACAGACACACACTCACACCTCTCAAACACACACACGCACTCACCCCTCCCAAACACACACGCGCACTCACCCATCTAAAACACACACGCGCACTCACCCCTCTCAAACACATGTACTCAACCCTCTCAAACAGACACACGCACTCACCACTCACAAACACACACACACCCCTCTCAAACACACACGCGCACTCACCCCTCTCAAAAACACACCCGCACTCACCCCTCTCAAAAACACACCCGCACTCAGCCCTCTCAAACATACACGCGCACTCACCACTCTCAAGCACACACGCGCACTCACCCCTCTCAAACACAGACGCGCACTCACCCATCTCAAACACACAGCCGCACGAAAACCCTCAAAGACACACCAGCACTCACCCCTCTCAAACACACACACGCACTCACCCCTCTCAAACAGACACCCGCACTCACCCCTCTCAAACACACACACACAGGCACTCACCCTTCTCAAACACACACACACACTCACCCCTCTCTATCACACACGCAGTCACCCCTCTCAAACACAAACACGCACTCACCCCTCTCAAACACACACACGCACACACCCCTCTCAGTACACACACACGCACTCAACCCTATCAAACACACACACGCACACACCCCTCTCAAACACACACACGCACTCACCCCTCTCAAACACACACGCGCTCTCACCCATCTAAAACACACACGCGCACTCACCCCTCTCAAACAAACACATGTACTCTACCCTCTTCAGCAGACACACGCACTCACCGCTCACAAACACACACACACCCCTCTCAAACACACACGCGCACTCACCTTTCTCAAACACACACCCGCACTCACCCCTTTCAAAAACACACATGTACTCAACCCTCTCAAACACTCACCCGCACTCACCCCTTTCAAAAACACACCCGCACTCACCTCTCTCAAACACACACGCGCACTCACCCCTCTCAAGCACACACGCGCACTCACCCCTCTCAAACACAGACGCGCACTCACCCATCTCAAACACACAGCCGCACTAAAACCCTGAAAGACACACCAGCACTCACCCCTCGCAAACACACACACGTACTCACCCATCTCAAACAGACACCCGCACTCACCCCTCTCAAACACACACACACTCACCCCTCTCAAACACTCACACGCACTCACCCCTCTCAAACACACACACAGGCACTCACCCCTCTCAAACACACACACACACTCACCCCTCTCAATCACACACACACTCACCCCTCACAAACACTCACATGCACTCACCCCTCTCAAACACACACCCGCACTCACTCCTCTCAAACAAACACACGCAGTCACCCCTCTCAAACACAAACATGCACTCACCCCTCTCTAACACAGACACACACTCACACCTCTCAAACACACACACGCATTCACCCCTCTCAAACACACACACAACCCAGTCAAACACACACACGCACTCACCCCTCTCAAACACACACACTCACTGACCCTTCTCAAACACACACGCGCACTCACCCCTCTCAAACACACACATGCACTCACCACTCTCAATCACATACACACTAACCTCTCTCAATCACACACACACTCACCCCTCTCAAGCACACACACACACTCACCCCTCTCAAACACACACACGCACACACCCCTCTCAAACAAACACACGCACTCACCACTCTCAAACACACACACACACACCCCTCTCAAACACACACCAGCACTCACCCCTCTCAAACACACACACACACTCACCAATCTCAATCACACACACACTCACCCCTCTCAAACACACACACCCACTCACCCCTCTCAAACAGATACCCGCACTCACCCCTCTCAAACACACACACACACACGCACTCACCCTTCTCAAACACACACACACATTCACCCCTCTCAATCACACACACACTCACCCCTCTCAAACACACACACGCACACACCCCTCTCAAACACACACCCGCACTCACTCCTCTCAAACAAACGCACGCAGTCACCCCTCTCAAACAGACACACACTCACACCTCTCAAACACACACACGCACACACCCCTCTCAAACACACACATGCACTCACCACTCTCAATCACATACACACTCACCCCTCTCAATCACACACACACTCACCCCTCTCAAGCACAAACACACACTCACCCCTCTCAAACACACACCAGCACTCACCCCTCTCAAACAAACACACACGCTCACCAATCTCAATCACACACACACTCACCCCTCTCAAACACACACACCCACTCACCCCTCTCAAACAGACACCCGCACTCACCCCTCTCAAACACATGTACTCAACCCTCTCAAACAGACACACGCACTCACCGCTCACAAACACATACCCGCACTCACCCCTTTCAAAAACACACCCGCACTCAGCCCTCTCAAACATACACGCGCACTCACCACTCTCAAGCACACACGCGCACTCACCCCTCTCAAACACAGACGCGCACTCACCCATCTCAAACACACAGCCGCACTAAAACCCTCAAAGACACACCAGCACTCACCCCTCTCAAACACACACACGCACTCACCCCTCTGAAACAGACACCTGCACTCACCCCTCTCAAACACACACACACAGGCATTCACCCTTCTCAAACACACACACACACTCACCCCTCTCAATCACACACGCAGTCACCCCTCTCAAACACAAACACGCACTCACCCCTCTCAAACACACACACGCACACACCCCTCTCAGTACACACACACGCACTCACCCCTATCAAACACACACACGCACACACCCCTCTCAAACACACACACGCACTCACCCCTCTCAAACACACACGCGCACTCACCGATCTAAAACACACATGCGCACTCACCCCTCTCAAACAAACACATGTACTCAACCCTCTCAAACAGACACACGCACTCACCGCTCACAAACACACACACACCCCTCTCAAACACACACGCGCACTCACCTTTCTCAAACACACACCCGCACTCACCCCTTTCAAAAACAAACCCGCACTCAGCCCTCTCAAACACACACGCACACTCACCCCTCTCAAGCACACACGCGCACTCACCCCTCTCAAACACAGACGCGCACTCACCCATCTCAAACACACAGCCGCACTAAAACCATCAAAGACACACCAGCACTCACCCCTCTCAAACACACATATGCACTCACCCATCTCAAACAGACAGCCGCACTCACCCCTCTCAAACACACATACGCACTCACCCTTCTCAAACACACACACGCACTCACCCCTCTCAAACACACACACACACATCACTCACCAATCTCAATCACACACACAATCACCCCTCTCAAACACACACACACTAACCCTCTCAAACACACACACACACTCACCCCTCACAAACACACACACGCACTCACCCCTCTCAAACACACACACGCACTCACCCCTCTCAAACAGACACCCGCACTCACCCCTCTCAAACACACACACACACGCACTCACCCTTCTCAAACACACACACACACTCACCCCTCTCAATCACACACACACTCACCCCTCTCAAACACTCACACGCACTCACCCCTCTCAAACACAGACCCGCACTCACTCCTCTCAAACAAACACACGCAGTCACCCCTCTCAAACACAAACACGCACTCACCCCTCTCAAACACAGACACACACTCACACCTCTCAAACACAAACACACACTCACCCCTCTCAAACACACACACACCCCTCTCAAACACACATGCGCACTGACCCCTCTCAAGCACACACGCGCACTCACCCCTCTCAAACACAGACGCGCACTCACCCATCTCAAACACACAGCCGCACTAAAACCCTGAAAGACACACCAGCACTCACCCCTCTCAAACACACACATGTACTCAACCCTCTCAAACACTCACCCGCACTCACCCCTTTCAAAAACACACCCGCACTCACCTCTCTCAAACACTCACACGCACTCACCCCTCTCAAACACAGACACACACTCACACCTCTCAAACACAAACACGCACTCACCCCTCTCAAACACACACATGCACTCACCACTCTCAATCACATACACACTCACCCCTCTCAATCACACACACACTCACCCCTCTCAAGCACACACACACACACACCCCTCTCAAACACACACACGCACACACCCCTCTCAAACAAACACACGCACTCACCACTCTCAAACACACACACAGTCACCCCTCTCAAACACACACCAGCACGCACCCCTCTCAAACACACACACACGCTCACCAATCTCAATCACACACACACTCACCCCTCTCAAACACACACACCCACTCACCCCTCTCAAACAGACACCCGCACTCACCCCTCTCAAACACATGTACTCAACCCTCTCAAACAGACACACGCACTCACCGCTCACAAACACATACCCGCACTCACCCCTTTCAAAAACACACCCGCACTCAGCCCTCTCAAACATACACGCGCACTCACCACTCTCAAGCACACACGCGCACTCACCCCTCTCAAACACAGACGCGCACTCACCCATCTCAAACACACAGCCGCACTAAAACCCTCAAAGACACACCAGCACTCACCCCTCTCAAACACACACACGCACTCACCCCTCTGAAACAGACACCTGCACTCACCCCTCTCAAACACACACACACAGGCATTCACCCTTCTCAAACACACACACACACTCACCCCTCTCAATCACACACGCAGTCACCCCTCTCAAACACAAACACGCACTCACCCCTCTCAAACACACACACGCACACACCCCTCTCAGTACACACACACGCACTCACCCCTATCAAACACACACACGCACACACCCCTCTCAAACACACACACGCACTCACCCCTCTCAAACACACATGCGCACTCACCCATCTCAAACACACAGCCGCACTAAAACCCTGAAAGACACACCAGCACTCACCCCTCTCAAACACACACACGTACTCACCCATCTCAAACAGACACCCGCACTCACCCCTCTCAATCACACACACACTCACCCCTCTCAAACACTCACACGCACTCACCCCTCTCAAACACAAACACGCACTCACCCCTCTCTAACACAGACACACACTCACACCTCTCAAACACACACACGCACACACCCCTCTCAAACACACACACGCACTCACCCCTCTCAAGCACACACACACACATCACTCACCAATCTCAATCACACACACAATCACCCCTCTCAAACACACACACACTAACCCTCTCAAACACACACACACACTCACCCCTCACAAACACACACACGCACTCACCCCTCTCAAACACAACAGCACTCACGCCTCTCAAACATACACACGCACTCACCCATCTCAAACACACACACGCACTCACCCCTCTCAAACACACACCCGCGCTTACCCGTCTGAAACACAAACACGCACTAAGCCCTCTCAAACACACACACGCGCTCACCCTTCTCAAACACATACTCACCCGTCTCAAACACAAACTCACCCTTCTCAAACACTCACTCACCCGTCTCAAAAACACACTCACCCCTCTCAAACACACAGATGCACTCACCGCTCTCAAACACACACACACTCAACCTCTCAAACACACACACGCACTCACCCCTCTCAAACACACACACACACTCATACCTCTCAAACACACACACGCACACTCACCTCTCAAACACCCAGATGCACTCACCACTCTCAATCACACACACACACACCATTATCAATCACACACACACTCACCCCTCTCAAAAACACACACACACACTCACCCCTCTCAAACACTCACACGCACACACCCCTCTCAGTACACACACACGCACTCACCCCTCTCAAACACACACGCGCACACACCCCTCTCAAACACACACACGCACTCACCCCTCTCAAACACACACAAGCACTCACCCCTCTCAAACAGACACCCGCACTCACCCCTCTAAAACACACACAAGCACTAACCCCTCTCAAACACACACCCGCACTCACCCCTCTCAAACACACACCCGCACTCACCCCTCTCAAACACACACACGCACTGACCCTCCTCAAACACACACACGCACTCACCCCTCCCAAACACACACGTGCACTCACCCCTCGCAAACATACACGCGCACTCACACCTCTCAAACACAGACATGCACTCATCCCTCTCAAACACACACGCGCACTAACCCTTCTCAAACACACACACGCACTCACCCCTCTCAAACACACACACGCACTCACCCCTCTCAATCGCACACACACTCGCCCCTCTCAATCACACACACACTCGCCTCTCTCAAACACACACACGCACTCACCCCTCTCAAACAAACACACACACTCATCCCTCTCAAACACACACATGCACACACCCCTCTCAAACACGCACACACCCCTCTCCATCACACACACACTCACCCTTCTCAAACACACACACACTCACCACTCTCAAACACACACTCACCCCTCTCAAACATACCCTCACCCCTCTCAAACACACACAATGACTCACCCCTCTCGATCACACGCACTGACCCCTCTCAAACAAACAGACGCACTCACCCCTCTCAAACACACACCCGCACTCACCCCTCTCAAACACACACGGACACTCACCCCTCTCAGACACACACCCACACTCACCCCTCTCAAACAAACACACGCACTCACCCCTCTCAAACACACACACGCACACACCTCTCTCAGACACACACCCGCACTCACCCCTCTCAAACACACACACACACTCACCCCTCTCAAACACACGCAAGCACTCACCCTTCTCAAACACATACTCACCGCTATCAAACACACACTCACCCTTCTCAAACACACATTCACCTTTTCAAACACATGCTCACCGCTCTCAAACACACACTCACCCTTCTCAAACACAGACACGCACTCACATCTCTCAATCACACACACACTCACCCCTCTCAAACACACACACACACTCACCATTCTCGAAGACACAGACGCACGCACCCCTCTCAAACACACACACACACACTCATCCCTCTCAAACACACACACGCACTCACCCCTCCCAAACACACACACACTCACCCCTCTCAATCACACAGACACTCACCCCTATCAAACACACAACCCACTCACCACTCTCAAATATACACACACACTCACCCCTCTCACACACACACACACTCAACCCTCTCAAACATACACACACACACTCACCCCTCTCAAACACACACAAGCACTCACCCCTCTCAAACAGACACCCGCACTCCCCTCTAAAACACACACAAGCACTAACCCCTCTCAAACACACACCCGCACTCAACCCTCTCAAAAACACACCGCACTCACCCCTCTCATACACACACCCGCACACACCCCTCTAAAACACACACCCGCACTCTTCCCTCTCAAACACACACCCACACTCACCCCTCTCAAACACACAACCGCACTCACCCCTCTCAAATTAACACACGCACACACCCCTCTCAAACGCAAACACGCACTCACCCTTCTCAAACACATACTCACCCTTCTCAAACACACACTAACCCCTCTCAAACACACACTCACCCCTCTCAAATACACACACACACTCATCCCTCTCAAACACACACACGCACTGACGCTGCTTAAACACACACGCGCACTCAACCCTCTCAAACACACATGCGCACTGACCCTTCTCAAACACACACACGCACTCATCCCTACCAAACACACACCCGCACTCACCCCTCTCAAACACACACATGCACTCACCCCTCTCAAATACACACACGCATTCACACCTCTCAAACACACACACGCACTCAGCCCTCTCAAACACACACACTCACTCACTCCTCACAAACACACACAAGCACTCACCCCTCTCAAACACACACACGCCCTCACCCCTCCCAAACACACACACGCACTAACCCTTCTCAAACTCACACACGCACTCACCCCTCTCAAACACAGACACGCACTCACCCCTCTCAAACACACACGCGCACTGACCCATCTCAAACACACACACGCACTAACCCTTCTCAAACTCACACACACACTCACCCCTCTCAATCACACACACACTCACCACTCTCAAACACACACTCACCCCTCCCAAACATACATTCACCCTTTCAAACACATTCAAACACTCACCCCTCTCAATCACACACACTCACCCCTCTCAAACACACACATGCACTCACCCCTCTCAAACACACACACGCACTCATCACTCTCAAACACATACACGCACTCACCCCTCTCAATTACACAGACACTCACCCCTCTCAAACGCACACACCCACTCACCACTCTCAAATATACACACACACTCACCCCTCCCAAACACACACACCCTTTTCAAACACACACACGCACTCACACCTCTCAAACACACACACACTCATCCCTCTCAGACACACACATGCACACACCCCTCTCAAACACGGACGCGCACTCACCCCTCTCACACACGCACGCACACTCACCCCTCTCAAACACACACATGAACTCACCCCTCTCAAACACACACACGCACTCACCACTCTCAATCACACACACACTCACCCCTCTCAAACACAGACACACACAGTCACCCCTCTCAAACACACACACACTCATCCCTCTCAAACACACACACACAGTCACCACTCTCAAACACACACGCGCACTCACCCCACTCAAACACACAGACGCATTCACCCCTCTCAAACACACACACGCACTCACCCCTCTCAAACACACACACACACTGACTCTTCTCAAACACACACACGCACTCACACCTCCCAAACACACACGCGCACTCACCCCTCGCAAACACACTCGCGCACTCACCCCTCTCAAACAGACACAGGCACTCACCCCTCTCAAACACACACACGCAGTCACCCCTCACAAACACACACAAGCACGCACCCCTCTCAAACACACACACGCCCTCACCCCTCCGAAACACACACACGCACTAACCCTTCTCAAACTCACACATGCACTTACCCCTCTCAAACACACACATGCACTCACCACTCTCAAACACAAACGCGCACTGACCCATCTCAAACACACACACGCACTCACCCCTCCCAAACACACACACGCACTCACCCCTCTCAATCACACACACA
Organism: Isurus oxyrinchus; assembly: GCA_026770705.1. NCBI lineage: Eukaryota > Metazoa > Chordata > Chondrichthyes > Lamniformes > Lamnidae > Isurus > Isurus oxyrinchus. The sequence continues at coordinate 88,728,193 of JANJGN010000017.1, forward strand.
CTCGCCCCTCTCAATCACACACACACTAAACCCTCTGAAATACACTCACGCAGTCACCCCTCTCAAACACACACACCCACTCATCCCACTCAAACACACACACGCACTCACCCCTCTCAAACACACACACGCACTCACCCCTCTCAATCGCACACACACTCGCCCCTCTCAATCACACACACACTCGCCCCTCTCAAACACACACACGCACTCACCCCTCTCAAACAAACACACACACTCATCCCTCTCAAACACACACATGCACACACCCCTCTCAAACACGCACACACCCCTCTCAATCACACACACACTCACCCTTCTCAAACACACACACACTCACCACTCTCAAACACACACTCACCCCTCTCAAACATACCCTCACCCCTCTCAAACACACACAATGACTCACCCCTCTCGATCACACGCACTCACCCCTCTCAAACACACAGACGCACTCACCCCTCTCAAACACACAGCCGCACTCACCCCTCTCAAACACACACAGACACTCACCCCTCTCAGACACACACCCGCACTCACCCCTCTCAAACAAACACACGCACTCACCCCTCTCAAACACAAACACGCACACACCCCTCTCAGACACACACCCGCACTCACCCCTCTCAAACACACACACACACTCACCCCTCTCAAACACACGCAAGCACTCTCCCTTCTCAAACACATACTCACCCCTATCAAACACACACTCACCCTTCTCAAACACACATTCACCTTTTCAAACACACGCTCACCCCTCTCAAACACACACTCACCCTTCTCAAACACAGACACGCACTCACATCTCTCAATCACAAACACACTCATCCCTCTCAAACACACACACACAATCACCATTCTCGAAGACACAGACGCAAGCACCCCTCTCAAACACACACACACACACTCATCCCTCTCAAACACACACACGCACTCACCCCTCCCAAACACACACACACTCACCCCTCTCAATCACACAGACACTCACCCCTCTCAAACACACAACCCACTCACCACTCTCAAATATACACACACACTCACCCCTCTCACACACACACACACTCAACCCTCTCAAACATACACACACACACTCACCCCTCTCAAACACACACACGCACTCACCCCTCTCAAACACACACCCGCACTCAACCCTCTAAAACACACACAAGCACTAACCCCTCTCAAACACACACCCGCACTCAACCCTCTCAAAAACACACCGCACTCACCCCACTCATACACACACCCGCACTCACGCCTCTCAAACACACAACCGCACTCACCCCTCTCAAATTAAAACACGCACACACCCCTCTCAAACGCAAACACGCACTCACCCTTCTCAAACACATACTCATTCCTCTCAAACACACACTCACCCCTCTCAAACACACACTCACCCCTCTCAAACACACACACACACTCATCCCTCTTAAACACACACACGCACACACCCCTCTCAAACACGGACGCGCACTCACCACTCTCACACACGCACGCGCACTGACCCTTCTCAAACACACACACGAACTCACCCCTCTCAAACACACACACGCACTCACCACTCTCAATCACACACACACTCACCCCTCTCAAACACACACACGCAGTCACCCCTCTCAAACACACACACACACTCAACCCTCTCAAACACACACACAGTCACCCCTCTCAAACACACACACGCACTCAACCGTCTCAAACACACACACGCACTGACCCTTCTCAAACACACACACGCACTGACCCCTCCCAAACACACACGAGCACTCACCCCTCGCAAACACATTCGAGCTCTCACCCCTCTCAAACACACACACGCACTCACCCCTCTCAAACACACACCCGCACTCATCCTTCTCAAAAACACACCTGCACTCACCCCTCTCAAACACACACCCGCACTCACCGCTCTCAAACACACACACGCACTCACCCCTCTCAAACACACATCTGCACTCACCCCTCTCACACACACACCCGCACTCACCCCTCTCAAACACACACAGGCACACACCCCTCTCAAACACAAACACGCAATCACCCCTCTCAAACACATATTCACCCCTCTCAAACACAGACTCACCCTTCTCAAACACACACTCAACACTCTCAAACACACACTCATCCTTCTCAAACACACACACGCACTCACACCTCTCAATCACACACACACTCACCCCTCTCAAACACACACACATACTCATCCCTCTCAAACACACACACGCACACACCCCTCTCAAACACGCACGAGCACTGACCCTTCTCAAACACACAGACGAACTCACCCCTCTCAAACACACACAACACACTCACTGCTCTCAGACATACACACACAGTCACCCCTCTCAAACACACACACGCACTCACCCCACTCAAAAACACACATGCACTCACCCCTCTCAAACACACACATGCACTCACCCCTCTCAAACACACACACACACTGACCCTGCTTAAACACACACACGCACTCACCACTCCCAAACACAAACGCGCACTCACCCCTCACAAACACACACGCGCACTCACCCCTCTGAAACACACACGCGCACTCATCCCTCTCAAACACACATGCGCACTGACCCTTCTCAAACACACACACGCACTCATCCCTACCAAACACACACCCGCACTCACCCCTCTCAAACACACACCCGCACTCACCCCTCTCAAACACACACCAGCACTCACCCCTCTCAAACACACACAGACAGTCACCCCTCTCAAACACACAAACACACTCACCCCTCTCAAACACACACATGCACTCACCCCTCTCAAATACACACACGCATTGACCCCTCTCAAACACACACACGCACTCAGCCCTCTCAAACACACACACTCACTCACTCCTCACAAACACACACAAGCACTCACCCCTCTCAAACACACACACGCCCACACCCCTCCCAAACACACACACGCACTAACCCTTCTCAAACTCACACACGCACTCACCCCTCTCAAACACAGACACGCACTCACCCCTCTCAAACACACACGCGCACTGACCCATCTCAAACACACACACGCACTGAACCCTCCCAAACACACACACGCACTCACCCCTCTCAATCACACACACACTCACCCCTCTCAATCACACACAAACTCACCACTCTCAAATACACACTCACCCCTCCCAAACATACACTCACCCTTTCAAACACATTCAAACACTCACCCCTCTCAATCACACACACTCACCCCTCTCAAACACACACTCGCACTCACCCCTCTCAAACACACACATGCACTCACCCCACTCAAACACACACACGCACTCATCACTCTCAAACACATACACGCACTCACCCCTCTCAATCACACAGACACTCACCCCTCTCAAACGCACACACCCACACACCACTCTCAAATATACACACACACTCACCCCTCCCAAACACACACACCCTTTTCAAACACACACACGCACTCACACCTCTCAAACACACACACACTCATCCCTCTCAGACACACACATGCACACACCCCTCTCAAACACGGACGCGCACTCACCCCTCTCACACATGCACGCACACTCACCCCTCTCAAACACAGACACACACAGTCACCCCTCTCAAACACCACACACACTCATCCCTCTCAAACAGACCCACGCACTCACCCCTCTCAAACACACACACATGCACTCATCCCTCTCAAACACACACACGCACACACCCCTCTCAAGCAAACACACGTACTCACCCCTCTCAAACACACACAGACTCACCCCTCTCAAACACACACACGCACTCACCCCTCTCAAACACACTCACACACTCACCCCTCTCAATCACACACACACTCACCCCTCTCAAACACACACACGCACTCACCCCTCTCAAACACACACACGCACTCACCCCTCTCAAACATACACACATACACACTCACCCATCTCAAACACACACACGCACTCACCCCTCTCAAACACACACACGCACTCACCCCTCTCAAACATACACACATACACACTCACCCCTCTCAAACACACACACACACTCACCTCTCTCAAACACATACACACATTCACCCCTCTCAAACACACACACACACACACACACACTCACCCCTTTCAATCGCACACACACTCACCCCTCTCAAACACACACACACACTCACCCCTCTCAAACACACACACTCACCCCTTTCAATCGCACACACACTCACCCCTCTCAAACACACACACGCACTCACCCCTCTCAAATGCACACGCGCATTCACCTCTCTCAAACACACACACGCACTCACCCCTCTCAAACACACACATGCACTCACCCCTCTCAAACACACACACGCACTGACTCCTCTCAAACACATACACGCACTCACCCCTCTCAAACACACACACACTCATCCCTCTCAATCACACAGACACTCACCCCTCTCAAACACACACACACACTCACCACTCTCAAATATACACACACACTCACCCCTCCCAAACACACACTCACCCTTCTCAAACACACACACGCACTCACACCTCTCAAACACACACACAGTCACCCCTCTCAAACACACACACGCACTCACCCCTCCCAAACACACACACACACTCATCCCTCTCAGACACACACACGCACACACCCCTCTCAAACACGGACGCGCACTCACTCCTCTCACAGACGCACGCGCACTCACCCCTCTCAAACACACACCCGCACTCACCCCTCTCAAACACACACCAGCACTCACCCCTCTCAAACACACACAGACAGTCACCCCTCTCAAACACACACACGCACTCACCCCTCTCAAACACACACATGCACTCACCCCTCTCAAATACACACACGCATTCACCCCTCTCAAACACACACACGCACTCAGCCCTCTCAAACACACACACTCACTCACTCCTCACAAACACACACAAGCACTCACCCCTCTCAAACACACACACGCCCTCACCCCTCCCAAACACACACACGCACTAACCCTTCTCAAACTCACACACGCACTCACCCCTCTCAAACACGGACACGCACTCACCCCTCTCAAACACACACGCGCACTGACCCATCTCAAACACACACACGCACTGACCCCTCCCAAACACACACACGCACTCACCCCTCTCAATCACACACACACTCACCCCTCTCAATCACACACACACTCACGACTCTCAAACACACACTCACCCCTCCCAAACATACACTCACCCTTTCAAACACATTCAAACACTCACCCCTCTCAATCACACACACTCACCCCTCTCAACACACACTCGCACTCACCCCTCTCAAACACACACATGCACTCACCCCTCTCAAACACACACATGCACTCACCCCTCTCAAACACACACACGCACTCATCACTCTCAAACACATACACGCACTCACCCCTCTCAATCACACAGACACTCACCCCTCTCAAACGCACACACCCACTCACCACTCTCAAATATACACACACACTCACCCCTCCCAAACACACACACCCTTTTCAAACACACACACGCACTCACACCTCTCAAACACACACACACTCATCCCTCTCAGACACACACATGCACACACCCCTCTCAAACACGGACGCGCACTCACCACTCTCACACACGCACGAACTCACCCCTCTCAAACACACACACGCACTCACCACTCTCAATCACACACACACTCACCCCTCTCAAACACAGACACACACAGTCACCCCTCTCAAACACACACACACACTCATCCCTCTCAAACACACACACACAGTCACCCCTCTCAAACACACACGCGCACTCACCCCTACAAACACACAGACGAACTGACCCCTCTCAAACACACACACGCACTCACCCCTCTCAAACACACACACACACACTGACCCTTCTCAAACACACACACGCACTCACCCCTCCCAAACACACACGCGCACTCACCCCTCGCAAACACACTCGCGCACTCACCCCTCTCAAACACACACACGCACTCACCCCTCTCAAACACACACAGGCACTCACCCTTCTCAAACACACACACGCACTCACCCCTCTCAAACACACACACGCACTCAGTCCTCACAAACACACACAAGCACTCACCCCTCTCAAACACACACACGCCCTCACCCCTCCGAAACACACACACGCACTAACCCTTCTCAAACTCACACACGCACTCACCCCTCTCAAACACACACACGCACTCACCCCTCTCAAACACAAACGCGCACTGACCCATCTCAAACACACACACGCACTCAGCCCTCCCAAACACACACACGCACTCACCCCTCTCAATCACACACACACTCGCCCCTCTCAATCACACACACACTAAACCCTCTGAAATATACTCACGCAGTCACCCCTCTCAAACACACACACCCACTCAACCCACTCAAACACACATACGCACACACCCCTCTCAAACACGCACACACCCCTCTCAGTCACACACACAAACACCCCTCTCAAACACAGACACACACTCACCACTCTCAAACACACACTCATCCCTCGCAAACATACACTCACCCCTCTGAAACTCACACACACACTCACCCCTCTCAATCACACACAGTCACCCCTCTCAAACTCACACACGCACTCACCGCTCTCAAACGCACACGTGCATTCACCTCTCTCAAACACACACACGCACTCACCCCTCTCAAACACACACATGCACTCACCCCTCTCAAACACACACACGCATTGACTCCTCTCAAACACATACACGCATTCACCCCTCTCAATCACAGAGACACTCACCCCTCTCAAACACACACACCCACTCACCACTCTCAAATATACACACACACTCACCCCTCTCAAACACACACTCACCCTTCTCAAACACACACACGCACTCACACCTCTCAAACACACACACTGTCACCCCTCTCAAACACACACACGCACTCACCCCTCCCAAACACACACACACACTCATCCCTCTCAGACACACATACGCACACACCCCTCTCAAACACGGACGCGCACTCACCCCTCTCAAACACACACCCGCACTCACCCCTCTCAAACACACACCAGCACTCACCCCTCTCAAACACACACAGACAGTCACCCCTCTCAAATACACACACGCACTCACCCCTCTCAAACACACACACACCCCTCTCAAACACACACACGCACTCACCCCTCTCAAACACATACACGCACTCACCCCTCTCAAACACACACAAGCACTCACCCCTCTCAAACACACACACACACTCACCCCTCTCAAACACACACACGCACTGACCCTTCTCAAACACACACACGCACTCACCCCTCTCAAACACACACACGCACTCACCCCTCTCAATCACACACACACTCACCCCTCTCAAACACACACACGCACTCACCCCTCTCAAACACACACGCATTCACCCCTCTCAAACACGCACTCGCACTCACCCCTCTCAAACACACACACACACTCACCACTCTCAATCACATACACACTCACCCCTCTCAAACACAAACCCCTCTCACCCCTCTCAAACATACACACACACTCACCCCTCTCAAACACACACACAGTCAACCCTCTGAAACACACACACGCACTCACCCTTCTCAAACACACACCCGCACTCACCCCTCTCAAACACACACACGCACTCACCCCTCTCAAACACACACCCGCACTCACCCTTCCCAAACACACACACGCCCTCACCCCTCTCAAACACACACACGCACTCACCCCTCTCAGACACACACCCGCACTCAACCCTCTTAAACATACACACGCACACACCCCACTCAAACACAAACACACACACACCCTTCTCAAACACATACTCACCCCTCTCAAACACACACTCACCCTTCTCAAACACTCACTCACCCCTCTCAAACACACACTCACCCTTCTCAAACACACAAATGCACTCACCCCTCTCAATCACACACACACTCACCCCTTTGAAACACACACACGCACTCAACCCTCTCAAACACACACACACACTCACCCCTCTCAAACACACACACGCACTCACCCCTCTCAAACACACACATGTACTCACCCCTCTCAAACACACAAACGCACTCAACCCTCTCAAACACACTCCCGCATTCACTCCTCTCAAACACACACCCGCACTCACCCCTCTCAAACACACACACGCACTCACCCCTCTCAAACACACACACCCGCACTCACCCCTCTCAAACACACACACACACTCACCCCTGTCAAACACACACACACCCCTCTCAAACACACACACGCACTCACCCCTCTCAAACACACACCCGCACTCACCCTTCTCAAACACACACCTGCACTCACCCCTCTCAAACAGACCCACGCACTCACCCCTCTCAAACACACACACATGCACTCATCCCTCTCAAACACACACACGCACACACCCCTCTCAAGCAAACACACGTACTCACCCCTCTCAAACACACACAGACTCACCCCTCTCAAACACACACACGCACTCACCCCTCTCAAACACACTCACACACTCACCCCTCTCAATCACACACACACTCACCCCTCTCAAACACACACACGCACTCACCCCTCTCAAACACACACACGCACTCACCCCTCTCAAACATACACACATACACACTCACCCATCTCAAACACACACACGCACTCACCCCTCTCAAACACACACACGCACTCACCCCTCTCAAACATACACACATACACACTCACCCCTCTCAAACACACACACACACTCACCTCTCTCAAACACATACACACATTCACCCCTCTCAAACACACACACACACACACACACACTCACCCCTTTCAATCGCACACACACTCACCCCTCTCAAACACACACACACACTCACCCCTCTCAAACACACACACTCACCCCTTTCAATCGCACACACACTCACCCCTCTCAAACACACACACTCACCCCTTTCAATCGCACACACACTCACCCCTCTCAAATACACACACGCACTCACCCCTCTCAAGCATACACACACACTCAACCCTCTCAAACACTCACATACACACTCACCCCTCTCAAACGCACACACACAACCGCACTCACTCCTCTCAAACACACTCACATTGACCACTCCAATGTATACACACTGTCATGATGCTATTAATGTATATAATGTTATTGGAAATTATTATTTTTAAATGGATGGTTAGTCTGTGGGTGTGTCCTAATTGGATTAAAGCCAGCTAGTCCGGACACTTTCATGTATACTAGTTTTGAGGTGTAAGTGAGGTAGAGTGCATTTGCATTTTTTTGAGTAGTGCACTCAAGAAGGGGAGTGAAATCTGTCACCTAGCTAGCAGAGACCAAGCAATGTTGCTATTACTAATAAAATTTGTACAATGAAAGGTGTTTTATTGTTAGAAGAGGTGGAGTTCAAAGGGGCTGGTTATACAATGAGAATTTACATTCAATGAGCTGTGCTAAGTATAACAGTTGGCAGTTGTGTGTGTAGGGCAGAGAAAATGTAAGATCAAAGCCTGTCAGCCTACCATTGTGTCTGCAAAGAAACCAAAGTAAAAAGAACCTCATTTTGAATTTGTAAATTGAAAATGCTTTGCCTGGTGTCTGCTTCAAGTCTATGGGTTACTGCTGCCTTAATGGGAATTAGTTTGGGAATTTGTTATAAGTTATGATAGTAGTAATTTGTAGCCATGAGTATATATTTAACTTGTGTAAATTAATAAATGTTTCATGTAGTTTGATATAAAACCTCTCAAGAACTGGTGGTCTGATTCCTGAATTTAGATTTGCATCCCAAACAATACAAATGAAAATTTGGATTATGTCAGTTATTTAAAGTTACCCTCTGGGATTGCTAAATAACTAAGCTATCCCAACTACTGGGTCATAACAACACACACGCACACTCACATTCATCCCTCTCCCTCTCTCTCACACACACACACATTAACCCTTCTCTCACATACAAAAACATATTCACCAGTTTCATACACACACTCTTCTCGGATTCACAGCTCACACACACTCTCCCCTCTCTCTCTCTCTCTCTCACATTCTCCCCTCTCCTTCCCACCCCCTCCCCCCTCACCCTTTCCCCGGTCTCTCCCACCCTCTCTCTCTCATACTTTCTCCTCTCTCTCCAAGTCTTTCACCTCTCTCTCATTCAACCTCACCCCCATCTCTCTCATGCTCCTCCATCTGTCACACGCTCTCCTCTCTCTCGAACACGCATTCCCCCCTCTTGCACACTCCCCTTCTCGCACATGCTCTCCCCTCGCTCTCGCATGCGCTCTCTCCTCTCGCTCTCATGCTCTCCCCTCGCCCTGACTCTCCCTCTCCCCTGGCCCTGACTCTCACTCTCCCCTCGCCCTGACTCTCCCTCTCCCCTCGCCCTGGCTCTCGCTCTCCCCTCGCCCTGACTCTCGCTCTCCCCTCGCCCTGGCTCTCCCTCTCCCCTCGCCCTGGCTCTCCCTCTCCCCTCGCCCTGGCTCTCCCTCTCCCCTCGCCCTGGCTCTCCCTCTCCCCTCGCCCTGTCTCACGCTCTCCACTGGCCCTGGCTCTCCCTCTCCCCTCGCCATGGCTCTCGCTCTCCCCTCGCCCTGGTTCTCGCTCTCCCCCTCGCCCTGGCTCTCCCTCTCCCCTCGCCCTGGCTCTCCCTCTCCCCTCGCCCTAACTCTCGCTCTCCCCCTCACCCTGGCTCTCGCTCTCCCCTCGCCCTGGCTCTCCCTCTCCCCTCGCCCTGGCTCTCCCTCTCCCCTCGCCCTGGCTCTCGCTCTCCCCTCGCCCTGGCTCTCGCTCTCCCCTCGCCCTGGCTCTCCTTCTCCCCTCACCCTGGCTCTCACTCTCCCCTCGCCCTGGCTCTCCCTCTCCCCTCGCCCTGGCTCTCCCTCTCCCCTCGCCCTGTCTCACGCTCTCCACTGGCCCTGTAAGATGCTCAACACTCTCTCTCACAATCTCCCCTCTTTCTTGCTCAGACCACACTCTCTCTCTGTCTTCCCTCCCTCTCGCTCAGACCACACTTTCTCTCTCTCTTCCTCTCTCTCACTCAGACCAGACTCTCTCTCTTCCTCTCTCCCCTCTCTCTTGCTCATACCACACTCTCTCTCTCTTCCTCTCTCTTGCTCAGACCACACTCTCTCTCTGTCTTCCCTCCCTCTCGCTCAGACCACACTCTCTCTCTCTTCCTCTCTCTCGCTCAGACCACACTCTCTCTCGCTCAGACCACACTCTCTCTCTCTTCCTCTCTCCCCTCTCTCGCTCAGACCACACACTCCCTCTGTCTTCCCTCTTTCTCGTTCAGACCACACTCTCTCTCTCTTCCCTCCCTCTCATTCAAACCATACTCTCTCTCTCCTCCTCTCTCCCCTCTCTCTCGCTCAGACCACACTCTCTCTCTCTCTTTCGCTCAGACCACACTCTCTCTCTCTTCCTCTCTCGCTCAGACCACACTCCCTCTCTCTTCCTCTCTCCCCTCTCTCTCACACAGACCACACACTCACTCTCTTCCTCTCCCCCCTCTCTCGCTCAGACCACACACTCTCTCTCTTCCTCTCTCTCGCTCAGAGCACCCTCCCTCTCTCTTCCTCTCTCTCTTCTCCCTTGCTCAGACCACACTCTCTCTCTCTCTCTCTTCCTCTCTTCCCTCTCTCTCGCTCAGGCCACAGTCTCTCTCTCTTCCTTTCTCCCCTCTCTCTCTTCCACTCTCTCTCTCTTCCTCTCTCACTTCTCTCTCGCTCAGACCACACTCTCTCTCTCTTCCTCTCTCTCGCTCAGACCACACTCTCTCTCGCTCAGACCACACTCTCTCTCTCTTCCTCTCTCCCCTCTCTCGCTCAGACCACACACTCCCTCTGTCTTCCCTCTCCCTCTCTCTCGCTCAGACTAGACTCTCTCCCTCTTCCTCTCTCCCCACTCTCTCGCTCAGACCACACTCTCTCTCTCACGCTCTCCCCTCTCTCTCGCTCTCCTGTCTCTCTCGCTCAGATAACACTCTCTCTCTCTTCCTCTCTCCCCTCTCTCCAGCTCAGACCACACTCTCTCTCTCTCTCTCCCTGTCTCCACTCTCTCTCGCTCAGACCACACTATCTCTCTCTTCTTCTCTCCCTTCTCTCTCGCTCAGACCACACACTCTCTCTCTTCCTTTCTCCCCTCTCTCTCGCTCAGTCCAACACTCTCCCTCTCTTCCTCTCTCCCTCTCTCCCACTCAGACCACACTCTCCCTCTCTCTCTTCCTCTCTCCCCTCTCTCCCGCTCAGACCACACTCTCCCTCTCTCTCTTCCTCTCTCCCTCTCTCCCACTCAGACCAAACTCTCCCTCTCTCTCTTCCTCTCTCCCCTCTCTCGCTCAGACCACATTCTCTCTCCCACGCTCTTCCCTCTATCGCTCAGACCACTCTCTCTCTCAGGCTCTCCCCTCTCTCTCGCTCAGACCACACTCACTCTCTCTTTCTCTCTCTCGCTCAGGTAACACTCTCTCTCTTCCTCTCTCCCCTCTCTCTCGCTCAGACCACAGTCTCTCTCTTCCTCTCTCCCCTCTCTCTCAGACCACACTCTCTCGCTGTTCCTCTCTCCCCTCTGTCTCTCTCTTCCTCTCTCCCCTCTCTCTCACTCAGACCACACTCTCTCTCTCATGCTCTTCCCTCTCTCGCTCAAACCACACTCTCCCTCATGCTCTCTCCTCTCTCACGCTCAGACCACACTCTCTCTCTTCCTCTCTCCCCTCTCTCTCGCTCAGACCACACTCTCTCTCTTCCTCTCTCCCCTCTCTCTCGCTCAGACCAGACTCTCTCCCTCTTCCTCTCTCCCCTCTCTCTCGCTCAGACCACACTCTCTCTCTCACGCTCTCCCCTCTCTCTCGCTCTCCCGTCTCTCTCGCTCAGATAACACTCTCTCTCTCTCTTCCTCTCTCCCTTCTCCATCGCTCAGATCACACTTTCTCTCTCTTGCTCTCTCCCCTCTCTCTCGCTCAGACCACACTCACTCTCTTCCTCTCTCCCCTCTCTCTCGCTCAGACCACAATTTCTCTCTCACGCTCTCCGCTCTCTCTCGCTCAGACCACTCTCTCTCACGCTCTCCCCACTCTCTCACTAAGACCACACTCTCTCTTTCTCTTTCTCTCTCCCCTCTCTCCAGCTCAGACCACACTCTCTCTCTCACGCTCTCCGCTCTCTCTCGCTCAGACCACACTCTCTCTCTCTCTCCCTCTCTCCCCTCTCTCCGGCTCAGACCACACACTCTCTCTCTCTCTTCCTGTCTCCACTCTCTCTCGCTCAGACCACACTATCTCTCTCTTCTTCTCTCCCTTCTCTCTCACTCAGACCACACTCTCTCTCTCTTCCTCTCTCCCCTCTCTCTCGCTCAGTCCAACACTCTCTCTCTCTTCCTCTCTCCCTCTCTCTCGCTCAGACCACATTCTCTCTCCTATGCTCTTTCCTCTATCGCTCAGATCACACTCTCTCTCAGGCTCTCCTCTCTCTCTCGCTCAGGTAACATTCTCTCTCTCTTCCTCTCTCCCCTCTCTCTCGCTCAGATAACACACACTCTCTTCCTCTCTCCCCTCTTTCTCGCTCAGACCACACTCTCTCTCTCTTCCTCTCTCCCCTCTCTCTCGCTCAGACCACACTCTCTCTCTTCCTCTCTCCCCTCTCTCTCGCTCAGACCACATTTTCTCTCTTCCTCTCTCCCCTCTCTCTCGCTCAGACCACATTTTCTCTCTTCCTCTCTCCCCTCTCTCTCGCTCAGACCACACTCTCTCTCTTCCTCTCTCCCCTCTCTCTTGCTCAGACCACACTCTCTCATGTTCTCCCCTCTCTCTCACTCAGACCACGCTCAGACCACACCCACTCTCTCACGCTCTCCCCCTCTCTCGCTCTACCCCTCTCTCGCTCTACCACACTTTCTCTCTCACGCTCTCCCCTCTCTCGAGCTCAGTCCACATTCTCTCTCTCGCTTGCTTTCTCTTGCTCAGACCACATACTTTCTCATGCTCTCCCCTCTCTAGCTCAGACCACACACTCTCTCTCACACTCTCCTTTCTCTCACTCAGACCACACACTCTCTCTCACCCTCTCCCCTCTCTCGCTCTACCCCTCTCTCGCTCTACCACATACTCTCTCTCACGCTCTCCCGTCTCTCTCGCTCAGACCACACTCTCTCTCACTTGCTTTCTCTCGCTCAGACCACACTCTCTCTCTCTTCCACTCTCCCTCTCTCACTCAGACCACATTCTCTCTCTCATGCTCTCCCCTCTCTCTCGCTCATACCACACTCTCTCTCTCGCACTCTCCCCCTCTCACACTCTCCCCTCTCTCCCGCTCAGACCACACTCTCTCTCTCATGCTCTCCCCCCTCTCTCGCTCAGACCACACTCTCTCTCTTCCTCTCTCCGCTCTCTCGCTCAGACCACACTTTCTGTCTCTTCATCTCTCCCCTCTCTCTCGCTCAGACCACACACTCTCTCTCTCTTCCTCTCTCCGCTCTCTCGATCACACCACACTCTCTGTCTCTTCATCTCTCCCCTCTCTCTCGCTCAGACCACACACTCTCTCTCTCTTCCTCTCTCCGCTCTCTCGCTCAGACCACACTCTCTCTCTCTTCCTCTCTCCCCTCTCTCTTGCTCAGACCACACTCTCTCTCTCACGCTCTCCTTTCTCTCGCACAGACCACACTCTCTCTCTCACGCTCTCCTTTCTCTTGCACAGACCACACTCTCTGTCTCTTCATCTCTCCCCTCTCTCTCGCTCAGACCACACACTCTCTCTCTCTTCCTCTCTCCCCTCTCTCTCTCACTCAGACCACACTCCCTCTCGCTTCCTCTCTCCCCTCTCTCTTGCTCAGACCACACTCTCTCTCTCACGCTCTCCTTTCTCTTGCTCAGACCACACTCTCTCTCTCACGCTCTCCTTTCTCTTGCACAGACCACACTCTCTCTCTCACGCTCTCCTTTCTCTTGCACAGACCACACTCTCTCTCTCACGCTCTCCTTTCTCTTGCACAGACCACACTCTCTCTCTCACGCTCTCCTTTCTCTTGCACAGACCACACACTCTCTCTCTCACGCTCTCCCCTCTCTCTCGCTCACACCACACTCTCTGTCTCTTCATCTCTCCCCCCTCTCTCGCTCAGACCACACACTCTCTCTCTCTTCCTCTCTCCCCTCTCTCTCTCACTCAGACCACACTCCCTCTCGCTTCCTCTCTCCCCTCTCTCTTGCTCAGACCACACTCTCTCTCTTCCTCTCTCCCCTCTCTCTCACTCAGACCACACTCTCTCTCTCACGGTCTCCCCCCTCTCTTGCTCAGACCATACCTTCTCTCTCTTCCTCTCTCCCACACCCTCTTCCTCTATCCCACACCCTCTTCCTCTCCCCCACACCCTCTTCCTCTCTCACAGTCCCCTCTCTTCCCACTCTCCAAGTCCCCACTCTCCAGTCCCCACTCTCCCAGTTCCCACTCTCACACTCTCTCTCCTCTCTCTCACACTCTCTCCCCTCTCTCTCTATATATACACCCTCTCCTTGAAATTCCTCTTGAACAGCACTGTTGGTATGCCTACACCATATGGACAGCAGCGGTTCAAGAAGGCAGCTCTCAAGGGCAGTTAGGGGTGGACAATAAATGCTGGCCTTGCCAGAGATGACCATATCCCATTCATCAGTAAAGGAAAAATAAGGGCACCACTACCCCCTCATATTTTAAGTCCAAGAAGTGTACACTCACCTTTTGCTTTTTTTGATTTTGGGATGTGGCCAGCACCGGCAAGGCCACATTTCGTGCTGATCACTTGTTGTCCTGAGGCCATTAACAGTTAAGCACTTGGTGACGAACTGGAAAACAAGAGCTAGGAGTGAAGGCAATTGATGAAGAGACTAAAGGATCCAAATATATAACTCATTGATAGTGAGGAAAAGATCTGCTGCCTGACAGAGCCTTGTAAGCACAACCTTTGTGCTCATTGTTTCTGTCACAGACTGTAACTCTCTTACAAGTTACCAGTGGACAAACTCCAGTGACACTGGTTGCTTATTTCAATGCACCCATACCATGGACTATAGCTCGATGTCATGAAACTGTTAATATATATAATGTTATTGGATTTTTTTTTAAATAGAGGTTTAGTTTGTGTGTGGTTTAACTGGATTAAAGCCAGCTAGTCTGGGAGCTTTGATGTATAGTAGTTTTGAGATGTAAACACAGAGGTAGAGGACACTTGCATTTGGTTGAATAAAGCATTCAAAGACTGGGGGTGAAATCTTGCACCTAGGCAGAAGAGACCTATCAATGTTTATATTACTAATAAAATTGGTACTATGAAAGGGGTTTTATTGTTAGAAGAGGTGGAGTTCAAAGGGCCTGATGGTACAATGAGAATTTGCATTCAAAGGGGACTGCTGGGTATAACAGAAAGCAGTTTTGTGTGTACAAGGCAGAGGCTGTAAGCCTACAACTGTCTGCAAAGGAACCAAAGTGAAAAGAACATCATTTTGAAATTCTAAGGTGAAAATGCTTTGCCTGGTGTCTGCTTAAAGCCTATGAATTGTTGTTGCCTTAGTGGAGATAAATTTGGGAATTTGTTAAAAAGTTATGAGAGTAGTAATTTGTAACCATGTTTATATGTTTAACTTGTGTAAATTAATAAAGTCTCATGTAGTTTGATTTAAAAAAACTCTCGAGAACTGGTGGTCTTACTCCAGAAGTTAGAGCTGCATCTCAAACATACAACTTGAAAATATAGGTTATGACAGTTGTTTAAAGTTTCCCTCTGGGATTTTAAATAACAGTCTTTACCAACTGCTGGGTCGTAACACTCGACAACACTCGAGTGATGGCCAATGCTCCATTCAACCTATCTTTCTCTGTATTCCAGTTGAAAAGTGAACATCTAGAGGGGAACAAAGCCCCTTTATTCATGTTCCATGTTGTACCTCTTCTTGTCTGTGCCAAGCAATGGCTGGTACATTGAGAGTGGATTTTATAAATTAAGGCAGGATCTGGCCAAGGTAGACTGGGAACAGCTACTTGTGGGGAAATCTACAGAGGAGCAGTGGGGGGGTGTTCAAAAAGGAAGTGGGGAGGGTACAGGCTCAACATGTTCCCTTTAGGGTGATAGGAAGGAGTAACAAGCCCAGAGAACCATGGACGACCAGAGATAGTCAGGATAAGATGAGAAAGAAAAGAGAGGCTTTTAGCAAGTACAAGGGAAGCAAATCAGTAGAGGCATTAGTGGAGAACAGAAAGTGCAGGGTGGAGCTTAGGAAAGCAATTAGGAGAGCAAAGAGGGCATATGAGAAAGTTCTGGTTGGTAAAAGTAGGGAAAAGTCCAAGATATTCTGTAAGTATATCAATGGGAAGAGTAGGGCTCATAAGGGACCAAGGGGGCAATCTACGGGTGAAGCCAGAGGACATTGGTAGAGTGTTGAATGAATACTTCTCATCCATCCTCACCCAAGAGAATGAGGATGAAGGTATCGAACTTGAGGAGAGAGACTGCGAGGTTCTTGAGAAAATTAATATAGGGAGTGACAAGGTACAGGAGGTATTGGCAGGCTTAAAAGTGGACAAATCTCCAGGTCTGGATGATTTGTGTCCCAGACTGCTGAGGAGGCAAGGGAGGAGATCACAGGGGCTCTGACCCAAATTTTTAAATCCTCTCTGGCCATGGGGAAGGTGCCAGAGGAGTGGAGAACAGCTAATATGGTTTACCTATTTAAGAAGGGTTGTAGAGATAAGCCAGGGAACTAAAACCAGTGAGTCTCACGTCAGTGGTAGGAAAACCATTGGAGAAAATTCTGAAAGAGAGAATATATCTCCATTTGGAAAGGCAAGGTTTGATCAGGGAAAGTCAGCATGGCTTTGTCAGATGGAGGTCATGCCTAACAAATTTGACTGAATTTTTTGAGGAGGTGACCAGGTGTGTAGATAGAAACATAGAAACTAGGAGGAGGAGTAGGCCATTCGGCCCTTCAAGCCTGCTCCGCCATTCATTATGATCATGGCTGATCATCCAACTCGATAGCCTGCTCCCGCTTTCTCCCCATACCCTTTGATCCCTTTCGCCCCAAGAGCAATATCTAACTCCTTCTTGAAAACATACAATGTTTTGGTCTCAATTACTTCCTGTGGTAACGAATTCCACAGGCTCACCACTCTCTGGGTGAAGAAATTTCTCCTCATCTCAGTCCTAAATGGTCTACCCCATATCCTCAGACTGTGACCCCTGGTTCTGGACTCCCCCATCATCGGGAACATCCTTCCTGCATCTATCCTGTCTAGTCCTGTTAGAATTTTATAGGTTTCTATGAGATCCCCCCTCATTCTTCTGAACTCCAGCGAATATAATCCTAATCGACTCAATCTCTCCTCATGTGTCAGTCCTGCCATCCCAGGAATCAGTCGGGTAAACCATCGCTGCACTCCCTCTATAGCAAGTACATCCTCCTTCAGGTAAGGAGACCAAAACTACACACAATATTCCAGGTGTGGTCTCACCAAGGCCCTATACAATTGCAGTAAGACATCCCTGTTCCTGTACTCGAATCCTCTGGCTATGAAGGCCAACATACCATTTGCCTTCTTTACTGCCTGCTGCACCTGCATGCTTACCTTCAGCGACTGGTGTACAAGGACACCCAGGTCTCATTGCACATTCCCCTCTCTCAATTTATAGCTATTCAGATAATAATCTGCCTTCCTGTTTTTGCTACCAAAGTGGATAATCTCACATTCATCCACATTATACTGCATCTGCCATGCATTTGCCCACTCACACAACTTGTCCAAATCACACTGCAGCATCTCTGCATCCTCCTCACAGCTCACCCTCCCACCCAGCTTTTTGTCATCTGCAAATTTGGAGATATTACATTTAATTCCCTCATCTAAATCATTAATATATATTGTGAATAACTGGGGTCCCACCACCGATCCCTGCGATTCCCCACTAGTCACTGCCTGCCATTCGGAAAAATATCCCGTTCATTCCTACTCTTTGTTTCCTGTCTGCCAACCAATTTTTTATCCATCTCAATACACTACCCCCAATCCCACGTGCTTTAATGTTACACGCCAATCTCTTATGTGGGCCTTTGTCAAAAGCCTTCTGAAAGTCCAAATAAACCACATCCACTGGCTCCCCCTCATCAACTCTACTAGTTACATCCTCGAAAAATTCCAGTAGATTTGTCAAGCATGATTTCCCTTTCATAAATCCATGCTGACTCTGTCCGATTCTGCCAATGTTTTCCATGTGCTCAGTTATTAAATCTTTTATAATGGACTCTAGAATTTTCCCCACTACCAACGTCAAGCTGACTGGTTTGCCTCCCTTTTTAAATAGTAGGGTTACATTAGCTACCCTCCAATCTGTAGGAACTGTTCCAGAGTCTATAGAATCTTGGAAGATGCATCCACTATTTCTAGGGCCACTTCCTGAAGTACTCTGGTATGTAGATTATCAGAACCCGGGGATTTATCGGCCTTCAATCCCATCAATTTCCCCAACACCATTTCCCTACTAATAATGATTTCTTTCAGTTCCTCCCTCTCAGTAAGCCCTGTGTTCCCCAACATTTCTGGTAGTGCAGTTGATGAAGTTTATATGGATTTCAGCAAATCCTTTGACAATGTCCCACATGGGAGACTTATAAAGAAGGCAAATGCACATGGGATACAGGGTAATTTGATAAGGTGGATTCAAAATTGGCTTAGTTGTAGGAGACAGAGGGTGATGACAGAAGGATGTTTTAGTGACTGGAAGCCAGTGTCCAGTGGCGTACCACAGGGATCTGTGCTGGGTCCCCTATTATTTGTCATTTATATAAACAGCATAGATGACTATATGGGGGGTAGGATTAGTAAGTTTGCGGATGACACAAAGATTGGCCGGGTGGTTAACAGTGAGGTTGAGTGTCTTGGGCTACAGGAAGATATAGACAGGATGGTTAAATGGGCAGATAAGTGGCAGATGGAATTTAACCCTGCAAAGTGTGAGGTGATACACTTTGGAAGGAGTAATTTGACAAGGAGTTATTCAATGAACGGCATGACACTAGGAAGTTCTGAGGAACAAAGGGACCTTGGTATGTGTGTCCATAGATCTCTGAAGGCAGATGGGTCTTGTTAGTTGGGTGGTGAAAAAGGCATATGGGACACTTGCCTTTATCAATCGAGGCTTAGATTGCAAAAGTAGGGAGGTCACGTTGGAGTTGTACAGAACCTTGGTGAGGCCACAGCTGGACAACTGTCTGCAGTTCTGGTTGCCACATAATAGGAAGGATGTGATTGCACTGGAGGGGGTGCAGAGGAGATTCACCAGGATGTTGCCTGGGATGAAACATTTAAGTTATGAAGAGAGATTGCATAGACGTGGGTTGTTTTCGTTGGAGCATAGAAGACTGAAGGGCGACCTGATCGAGGTGTACAAGATTATGAGGGGCATGGACAAGGTGGATAGGGAACAGCTGTTCCGCTTAGTTGAAGGGTCAGTCATGAGGAGACATAAGTTCAAGGTGAGGGGCAAGAGGTTTAGGGGGGATGTGAGGAAAATTGTTTTTACCCAAAGGGTGGTGATGGTCTGAAATGCACTGCCTGGGAGGGTGGTGGAGGCGGGTTGCCTCACATCCTTTAAAAGTACCTGGATGAGCACTTGGCACGTCATAACATTCAAGGCTATAGGCCAAGTGCTAGTAAATGGGATTAGGTAGGTCAGGTGTTTCTCGTGTCGGTGCAGACTCGATGGGCCGAAGGGCCTCTTCTGCACTGTGTGATTCTGTGATACACCAAGCAATTGTGGTTACGATAGTTTATTCTTATTATTAATTAATGAATTATTTATTGAGAGTCATGAGCACGAGGGGAATGACAAAAGCTGACCCTAAGATTTAAACAGATGGAAGGTAGAGAAGCAACGGAAAAGTGAACAGCACTTCAGGAAAAAAAAACTGCAAAGTGACCCTGCAGCACAAGAAGGACGGGTGAGTATTAAGTTTTCAGGCATTCATTTCCATTAACCTACCTATAACTTCATTCAGATTGAGAAATTAGCTTAAAAATAAAAATAACCTAATTGAATCAGAGAGCCTGGAGATAAGAGAGCATAAGTCTTATGAAGAATTCATAAAAACACCTAAAGTGACATCAGCAGAAGGGAAGTGAGCAGCTAATGATTTTTTTCAGTCTTAAGTTTATTTCTGTTAAGTTAGTTAATAGTGTAATGGAGACATTGCAGGGCAAATCAGTCATGTGCCATGAAGCTATTAATGTACATAATATTTTGGAAAATATTTTTCTTTTAAAATAGAGGTTTAGTCTGTGGATGTGTCTTAATTGGATTAAAGCCAGCTAGTCTGGGTGCTTTGATGTATATTAATTTTAATATATAAGAGAGATAGCATGCATTTGCATTTTTTTGAACAGAGCATTCAAGAAGTGGGGTGAAAACTTGACGCTTATCCAGCAGCTACCAAGCAATATGTTTCTATTCCTAATAAAACTGGTACTTGAGAGAGGTTTCATTGTTAGAAGAGGCTGGTGAAACAATGAGAATTTGAATTCAATCAGTGGTGGTAGGTATAACTTTAGCAGTTTTCGGGTGTGCAGAGCAGAGGCGATGTGAGATCAAAAGGCCTCCAACCAGCTCCACAGGAACGAAAGTGAAAAGAACCTCATTTGAATGTGCAAGGTGAAAATGCTTTGCCTGGTGTTTAGTTAAGTCTAAGGGTTGCTATTGCCTTAATGGAAATTAGTTTGGGAATTTGTTAAAAGTTATGATAGTAATAATGTGTAGCCATGTATATATATATATTTGAACCCGTGTAAATTAATAAAATGTTTCACTTAGTTTAATGTAAACCTCGAGAACTGGCGGTCTGAATCCTGAATTTAGAGTCACATCTCAAACATAACACTTAAAATTATAGATTACGACAGTTGTTTAAAGTTTCCCTCTGGGATCTTTAAATAACTCCATCTTCCAACTGCATCTGCCATAAAACCTGTGCAATGAACACAGTCCCTGAAGATAGCAGGACATGTTGATAAGGTGGTTAAAAAGTCATATGGAATACTTTCCTTCATTAGCCAAGGCATAGAATATGAGGGTATGGAGGTTGTGCTGGAGAAATATAAAACACTAGTTAGGCCACAACTTGAGTACTTAGCGCAGTTCTGGTCACCTTATTACAGAAAGGATGGAATTGCATCTGACAGGGTACAGAAGAGAGTTATGAGGATGTTGCCAGAACTGGAAAATTGCAGCTCTGAGGAAAGATTGGATTGGCTGGGTGTTGTTTTCCTTGGAATAGAGGAGCCTGAGCTGAGATTTGATTGAGGTGTACAGCTTATGAAGGGCCAGGATAGAATGGATGAGAATGACCTATTTCCCTTAGCAGAGAGGTCAGTGACTAGGAGGTATAGATTTAAAGTGATTGGTAGAAGGATTAGAGGAGAGGTGAGGAAAATTGTTTTCACCCAGAGGGTGGTAAGGGTCTGGAACTCACTGCCTGAAAGTGGAGTAGAGTCAGAAACTCTCAACTCATTTGTGTCTGGATATGTACCTGAAGTCCCGTAACCTCCAGGGCTCTGGATCAAGCGCTGGAAAACAGCATTAGGCTGGGTGGCTTGTTTTTCCACTAGTGCAGACATGATGAGCAGAGTGGCCTTCTTCTGTGCCATAAGTTTTTCTTCATTTTCTAAATATCTGAAAAGAAGGAATGGGCAGGGATGTAGGGAGAAGATGGGGCAGTGACAGTACATGAATTGCTCCTTGCGAGAGCCAGCACTGACACATATGAACATACAAAATAGGAGAAGTAACCAACCATTCAGCCACTTGAGTCTGCTCTGCCATTCAATAAGATCATGGCTAATCTGTTTGTGTTTCAAGTTCCACATTCCCATCTATCCCCGATAACCTTTGATTCCCTTGCCTAATAAGAATCTATCTACCTCTGCTTTAAAAACACACAGTGACCACGCTTCCACCACTTTCTGAGGCAGAGAGTTCCAAAGTCACACAACCCTCAGAAAAACATTCTCCTCACCTCTGTCCTATAAGGGTGACCCCTAATTTTAAAACAGTGCCCCTAATTCTGGACTCACCAACAAGAAGAAATATCCTTTCCACATCCACCTTGTCAAGACCATCCAGGATCTTATATACTTCAATCAAGTCACCCCGCACTCTTCTAAACTCCAGTTCTAAACAAGGCCATCTGGTTAAACGTTTCCTCATAAGGCTCATTCCAGGTATCAATCTATTAAACCTCCTCTGAACTGCCTCCAACACATTCTCATCCTTCCTTAAATAAAGAGACCAAAACTGCACACACTATTCGACATGTAGTCTCATCAATGTACTTTTATGTTTAATACCTCTTGTAATAAAGGATAGCATTCCATTAGCCTTCTTGATTACATGCTGTACCTGCATACTAACTTTGTGACTCATGCACGAGAACACCTAGATCCCCCTGCAGCTTGGAATTCTGCAGTTGTTCTCTGTTTAAGTAATATTCTGCTTTTTTATTCTTCCTGACAAATTGAACAAATTCACATTTTCCCAATTTATGCTCCATCTGCCAGATTTTTTCCCACTCATTCAACTTATATATATCTGTCTGCAAAATCCTTATCTTTTCTACCTATCTTTGTGTCGTCTGCAAATTTAACTACCATGCCTTCGCTTCCCTCATCTGAGT
Organism: Isurus oxyrinchus; assembly: GCA_026770705.1. Classification (NCBI taxonomy): domain Eukaryota; kingdom Metazoa; phylum Chordata; class Chondrichthyes; order Lamniformes; family Lamnidae; genus Isurus; species Isurus oxyrinchus. The sequence goes on from JANJGN010000017.1 coordinate 88,751,810, forward strand.
CATTAATGTAAATCATAAAACATTGAGGCCAGAGCACAGATCCCTGCGAGACTCCACTCATCACATCCTGCCAATCAGATAAAGACTCATTTATGCGTATTCCCTATTTTCTATCAGCCAGCCAGTCTTCTATCCAGACTATGTTACCCCCTACAACATGAGCTTTTATATTCCGCAATAACCTTTGGCGTGGCACCTCATCAAATGCTTTCTGGAAATCCAAGTACAGTATGTTTACAGGCTCCCCTTCATTCATAGCGCATGTGATTCCTTCCACGAACTCCAATGAATTGGTTAAATATGATTTCCTTTTCACAAAACCATGCTGACTCTTTCTCATTACCTTGAGTTTTTCCTCAGTGCCCAGCTATAACCTCTTTAATGATTGACTCTAACACCTTCCCCACGATAGATGTCAAGCTAACTGGCCTATAGTTTCCTGTTTTCTGCCTCCCTCCCTTCTTGAGTAGAGAGTTATATTTGCTAGTTTCCAGTCTGGTGGAACCTTTCCAGAATTTAGGGAATTTTGGACAATTAACACCAACACGTATACAACCTCATTAGCCACCTCTTTTAAGACCCGTGGATGAAGGGTCTTAAAATCTGGACCCAGAGAATTGTCAGCCTGCGGCTCCATCAATTTGCCTAGTACTGCTTCCTGGGTGACTGTAATTTCACCAAGTTCCTCTCTCCCCTCCACTTCTTGATTTACAGCTATTACTGGAATGTTTTTTGTATCTGCAAAAGTGAAGACAGAAGCAAAATATTTGTTCATTTCATCAGCCATTTCCTTATTATCTACTATCAACTCCCCATTCTCACTCTCTAGAGGACCAACACTCACTTTACTTGCTCTTTTCTTGTTTAAATACCTGTAGAAACCCTTGCTATCCATTTTTACAATATTAGCTAGCTTCCTCTCATACCCTAATTTCTTTCTCCTGATGAACCTTTTAGTCATTCTCTGCTGTTTTTTTATATTCTGACCAATCATCTGACCTGCCACTCATCTTTGTGCAGTTATATGCTTTTTCCTTAAGTTTGGTGCTTTCCTTAACTTCTTTAGTTAACCACGCATGGTGGGTCCTCCATTTAGAATTTTTCTTTATTGTAGGAATATACTTATTCTGAGTATTCCGAAATATCTGCTTAAATGTCTGCCACTGCTTCTCTATTGATCTATTCCCTAGCCTAGTATTCCAGTTCAATTCAGCTAGCTCAGCTCTCATGCCCACATTGTTGCCCTTATTTAAGTTTAAAATACTAGTCTTAGACCCACTCTTCTCCCTTTCAAACTGGATATGATGGGCAGAATGGACTTTTTCTGTGCTGTGACAATTCCATGATTCTAACATACTATGCCATGTGAAAACTCCAGGGTACTTCTTGTGTCCTGGACAACCACTTGGCAAGAAGTGTCATCAGCTGGGAGATCTCAAACTCCAGGGGTCAGAACTGGAGGGGCAGTTGGCATCACTGTGCTACATGCACGAGGCCGTGAGCTACAAGTTTGAGGCAGGGGATTGGCACTAGGTGAACTGCTCCTTCAAAAGGCCAGTAGAAGGAACACCCTCATCCTAGTAATCAACCTATCAACTTTCTCTGATCTGCCTCCAATGCAAACATATCCCCCCTTAAATAAGGAGACCAAAAATATTCCAAAAAGTACTTTGCTTCTGTCTTCCCCAAGGAAGATGCTACCTAAGTCATAATGAAGATGGAACACTGCCTGGGCTAAAAATTGATTCAGATGAGGCACGAGAAAGGCTGACTTTATTTAATGCTGTTAACTCATCAGACCTGGATAGGATGCATCCAAGGAAGCTGAGGGAAGTAAAGGTTTATTTCTGATTAGAGTTTTAATAATAATGACTGTCAAATGAAAAGAATAATTTAGGAACAGTCAATCCTAATATGATTATGTTTCAATTTACTCCTTAACAGCAGGTTTCAGTTTCCATCTCAAAACTTAATTAATGACTGTCTAATTGCAAATGGTAAAAAGAGGTAGCTACAGTTAGTTAATTAGGTAGCTAGTTTGAACAAGTTTCTCTAGTCAGCAGTGCTGACTCATCTCTGTAGAATTTCAGCTAGTTTAAATAGAGCTGATCTTGCTAAGTGCACAAAGTAAGCAAGAACAAATTCAGCATCTGGTCACTGAATGCAATTAATCACATAGTATGTGCCTGGGAAGTTGGTCAGTAAGGGAGGAGTTGCTGTTAATTTAAGTAGCTACCTTAACTTTGAGTTTAAAAGAGCGCGGAAAGTGGCAGACCAGTTTAAAAGAGCAAGGGAGCTCATTCTGTGGATCTGCCGCGTTCTGAGAAAGCTCAAAGTGTGACTCACAGGGAAACTGATAAGTAATTGGTTGGTGATTATTTTGCTCATTTATCTTTTAAAATCTGTGCAACTGATTGTAATGTTTACTAGCAATAGTAAAGCTTATTAGCAAGAGTAAAGTTTATTAGGAGTAGGAGGGTTTATTAATTATCAAATTAATTAATTAAACATAATAAAGATGGTAAAGCAGGTGATGTGTTGTGACTGCAGAATATAGGTTTCCTGGACACCAGTGCGATCCAGGGCAAACAGGTCTGCAATAAGTGTCTGTGACTTGAGGAGCTTAGGCTCAGAGTCATTGAGCTGGAGGCCAACCTGCAGACACTGCAGAAAGAAAGAGTTAAATGCTCTGTATCTGAATGTGCATAGCATTCAGAACAAAACAGATGAATTGACGACTTAAATAGAGATAAATGTATGATCTGATAGCCATCACTGCGACATGGCTACAAGATGCATCAGGATTACCTGGACACTGTTTCAGGAGGTAGTCACACCCATTAGGATAGAGTCTTATTATTTGGGACAAGAAAGTGTGTCTGTGAATTAGGCAGGTAAAGAAACCAAGAAGGTAGAAGTGGAGGAGCCTCAGCCCTTGCAATTGTCCAATAGGTTCAAGGTTCTTGCAGCTTGTGGGGGGCGAAAGGCAGGGGGCTTCAGGGTGGAGGAGAGAATTGGCCATGGTACAGGAAGCCATTCATGTGGGGGAGTAGCATGACACTAGGAAGTTCTGAGGAGCAAAGGGACCTTGGTGTGTGTGTCCATAAATCTCTGAAAGCGGAGGGGCATGTTAGTGGGGTGGTGAAAAAGGCATATGGGACACTTGCCTTTATCAGTCGAGGCATAGATTACAAAAGTAGGGAGGTTATGTTGGAGTTGTACAGATCCTTGGTGAGGCCACAGCTGGAGCACTGTGTGCAGTTCTGGTCGCCACATTATAGGAAGGATGTGATTGCATTGGAGGGGGGTGCAGAGGAGATTCACCAGGATGTTGCCTGGGATGAAACATTTAAGTTATGAAGAGAGGTTGGATAGACTTGGTTGTTTTCATTGGAGCAAAGAAGACTGAAGGGCGACCTGATCGAGGTGTACAAGATTATAAGGGGCATGGATAGGGTGGATAGGGAGAAGCCTTTCCCTCTAGGTGAAGGGTCAGTCACGAGGGGACATAAGTTCAAGGTGAGGGGCAGGAGGTTTAGGGGGCATGTGAGGAATAACTTTTTTACCCAGAGGGTGATGATGGTCTGGAATGCATTGTCTGGGAGGTTGGTGGAGACGGGTTGCCTCACATCCTTTAAAAAATACCTGGATGAGCACTTGGCATGTCATAACATTCAAAGCTATGAGCCAAGTGCTGGTAAATGGGATTAGGTAGGTAGGTCAGGTGTTTCTCATGTGTCGGTGCAGACTCGATGGGCCTCTTCTGCACTGTGTGATTCTGTGAATATGATATTGTTGCTATCACAGAGACATGGTTGAGGGAAGAGCAGGACTGGCAGCTCAATATTCTAGGGCATAGAATCTTCAGGCGTGATGGAGGTGGGTGTGTGTGTGTGTGTGTAAAAAGGAGGTGGCATTGCACTATTGCCAAGGAGTCAATTACTGCAGTAAGGAGGGATGGTATCTTAGTAGGTTCTTCAAATGAGGCCATATGGGTAGAACTTAAAAACAGCCGATTTCAATATGATAAGACAGGATCTGGCCAAAGTGGACTGGGAGCAGCTACTTGTAGGAAGGTCTCCACCAGACCAGTGGGGGTCATTCAAAAAGGAAATAGTGAGAGTTCAGGGCCAACATGTTCCTGTAAAGGTGAAGGGTAGGACCAACAAGTCCATGGGACTTGTTGTCAAGGATGTCAAGGGTAGAGGATTGGATAAGGAAAAAAAAAAGGAGGCTTATGGCAGATACAGGGGTCTGAAAACAGTGGAAGTCCTAGAGGAGTATAGGAAGTGTAGCGGGGAACTTAAAAAAGTAATTAAGAGAACAAAGAGGGGGCATGAAAATACACTGGTGGGCAAGATAAAGGAAAATCCCAAGGCATTTTATGAATATATTAAGGGCAAGAGGATAACCAAGGAAAGAGTAGGGCCCATTAGGGACCAAAGTGACAATCTGTGTGTGGAGCTGAAGGATGTAGTGAGGTTTTCAATGATTACTTTTCATCTGTGTTCACTATGCAGAAGGACGATATAGGTGTAGAAATCAGGGAGGGGGACTGTGATACACTTGAACAAATTAGCACTGAAAGGGAGGAGGTATTAGCAATTTTAGCAGTCTTAAAAGTGAATAAATCCCCAGGCCCAGATGAGATGTATCCCAGGCTGTTATGTGAGGAAAGGGAGGAGATTGCAGGAGCTCTGACACTAACTTTCAAATCCTCTCTGGCCACAGGAGAGGTGCCAGAGGACTGGAGGACAGCGAATGTGGTACCATTATTCAAGAAGAGTAGGGATAAACCAGGTAATTACAGGCCAGTGAGCCTAACATCAATGATAGGGAAACTATTGGAAAATATTCTGAGGGATAGGATTAATCCCCACTTGGAGAGGCATGGATTAATCAGGGATAGTCAGCATGGCTTTGTCAGGGTGTGGTGGGCGTGGAGGGGGGGAGGGGGGTGGGGTTGGGGGGGAATCAGGTCTAACAAATTTGATTGAATTTTTCGAGGAGGTGACCTGTTGTGTAGATGAAGGTAGTGCAGTTGATGTAGTTTACATGGACTTCAGTAAGGCTTTTGATAAGGTCCCGCATGGGAGAATGGTTAAGAAGGTGAGAGCCCATGGGATCCAGGGCAATTTGGCAAATTAGATCCAAAATTGGCTTCGTGGTAGGAAGCAGATGGTGATGGTCAAACGTTGTTTTTGCGATTGGAAGCCTATGACGAGTGGTGTACCACAGGGATCGGTGCTGGGACCCTTGCTGTTTGTATTGTACATAAATGATTTAGACATAAATATAGGAGGTATGATCAGTAAGTTCGCAGATGACACGAAAATTGGCGGTGCCGTAAATAGTGAGGATGGGCTGGTAAGATGGGCAGAGCAGTGGCAAACGGAATTTAATCCTGAAATGTGAGGTAATGCGTTTTAGGAGGGCTAACAATGCAAGGGAATACACATTGAATGGTAGGACCCTAGGAAGTACAGAGGATCAGAGGGACCTTGGTGTATATGTCCATAGATCCCTGAAGGCAGCAGCACAGGTAGATAAGGTGGTTAAGAAGGCATATGGAATACTTGCTTTTATTCACCAAGGCACAGAATATAAGAGCAGGGAGGTTATGTTGGAGCTGTATAATAGGCTAGTTAGGCCACAGCTGGAGTACTGTGTGCAGTTCTGGCCTCCACACTTTAGGAAGGATGTGATTGCACTGGAGAGGGTGCAGAGGAGATTCACCAGGATGTTGCCTGGGCTGGAGCGTTTCAGCTATGAAGAGAGACTGGATAGGCTAGGGTTGTTTTCCTGAAAGCAGAGAAGGCCAAGGGGGGATCTGATAGAGGTATACAAAATTATGAGGGGCATAGATAGAGTAGATAGGAAGAAACTTTTCCCCTTAGCGGAGGTGTCAATAACTAGGGGCCATAGATTTAAGGTAAGAGGCAGAAGATTTAAAGGGGATTTGCGGAAAAAAATTTCACCCAGAGGTTGGAATCTGGAACACACTGCCTGAGGGGATGGTAGAGGCAGGAACCCTCACAACATTTAAGAAGTATTTAGATGAGCACTTGAAACACCATAGCATACAGAGCTATGGGCCAAGTGCTGGAAAATGGGATTAGAATAGGTAGGTGCTTGATGGCTGGCATGGGCACGATGGGCCAAAGGGTCTGTTTCTGTGCTGTATAACTCTATGACTCTATAAATCTATTTCCTTCTTAATCATATTTAGTGACGGCCTCCACAGCCCTCTGTGGTAGAGAATTCCACAGGTTCACCACCCTCTGAGTGAAGAAGTTTCCCCTCATCTCAGTCCTAAATGGTCTACGCCGTATCCTGAGACTGTGGCCCATTGTTCTCGCCCCCCCCAGCCAGAGGAAATATCATCCCTGCATCCAGTCTGTCCAGCCCTGTCAGAATTTTATGTTTCAATGAGATCTCCTCTCATTCTTCTAAACTCCAGTGAATACAGGCCTAGTTAGCCCAATCTCTCCTGATACGACAATCCTGCCATCCCAGGAATCAGTCTGATGAACCTTCGCTGCACTCCCTCTATGGCAAGTATATCCTTTCTTAGGTAAGGAGACCAAAACTGCACACAATACTCCAGGTGCAGTCTCACCAAGGCCCTGTATAAAATCAATATTGGCGGAGGGAAAAATGTGATAATTTGAAGAGAGAGGATAAGGAATGAGAACAGAGTAGCAATCAGGGAAATATTAATCAGACTGTGGCAGAAAGGGACAGAGCATGCAAATTTTAGAGTGTGCCAGCACAGAAGGCTAAATGTTGTGAAAATATTAAAAAGAAATAAAGGCTCTGTAGCTGAGCTGAAAGAAGGATCATACGGACTCGAAATGTTAACTTTGTTTTTCTCTCTCCACATATGCTGTCAGACCTGCTGAGTTTATCCAGCATTTTTTGTTTTTGTGTCAGATTTCCAGCATCCACAGTATTTTGCTTTTAGCTCTGTTGCTGAATTGTGCGTAGCATTTGCAACAAAACGGATGAATTGATGGCTCAAATAGAGATAAACATGTATGATCTGATAACCATGACTGAGACATGGCTGCAAGATGACAAAGAATATTCAAGGGTACACGACATTTCAGACAAGAAGCTAGGAAAAGGTGGTGGGGTAGCTCTGTTAATTAAGGATGACATCTGTACATTAGACAGAGATGCCCTTAGTTCTTAAGATCAAGACATAGAATCAGTTTGTGTAGAAATAAGCAACTAATAAAGGTAGGAAGTCACTTGTGGGAGTAGTTTATTGGCCCTCTAACAGTAACCACACTGCAGGACAGGATATATAGGAAGAAATAATGGGGGCTTGTGAGAAAGATATGGAGGCAATCATGGGTGATTTTAATCTATGTATAGATTGGACAAATCAGATTGGCAAAGCTGGCGTGGAAGATGAGCTCAGAGTTTTTCAGGACAATTTCTTAGAACAGCATATCCCAGAGCCAACCAGAGAGCAGACGGTTCCAGATCTGGTAATGTGCGACAAGGCAGGATTAATTCAAGACCTCCGATATGAAAAGTGCCTCTAGGTAGCAGTGATCATATTATGATTGAATTTCACATTTGGTTTTAGGGAGGGAAGAGTGGATCTAAGGCTAATGTTTTAATCTTAAATAAGGGCAATTCTGTGGATATGAAGACCAAGCTGGCTAAAGTGAACTTGGACATAAGGTTAAAGTTAGGTGAGCAGAGATGCACTGGCAGACATTGAAGGAGATATTTCATAACACTCAGGAAAGATACATTCCAGTGAGAAAGAGTGGCTCTAAATGAAGGACACATCATCTGTGGCTAACTAAGGAAATCAAATCTAGTATCAAATTCAAAGAAAAAGCATACATTTCCAGCAAGATTAGTGGCAGGTTAGAACATTGAACAGAATACAGAAAACAGCAAAGAATAACAAAAAGATTAATAAGGGGAGAGAAAGTACGAGAGAAAGCTATCTAGAAATGTAAAAACAGAAACTAAGAGTTTCTAAACAATGGGGAGGGGGTGGCATAGAGGTAATATCACTGGACCAGGAATCCAGAGGCCCAGGATAATACCATGGGAACATGGGTTCAAATCCCACCATGGCAGCTGGTGGAATTTGAATTCTATTAATAAAAATCTGGAATTTTTATAAAAAGCTGGTCTCAGTAATGGTGGCCATGAAACCATTGTCGATTGTAAAAACACATCTCGTTCACTAAGGAAGGAAATCTGTTGTTCTCAGCTGTCTGGCCTACAAATGACTCCAGACCCAGAGCAACGTGGTTGACTCTTAAATGCCCTCTGGAATGGCCTAGCATGCCACTCAGTTGTTTCAAACCACTATGAAGTCTAAAAGGAATGAAACCGGATGGATTACCCGGCATCAATCTAGGTACCAGAAACAATGACAAACCTAGCCCTGTTGACCCTGCAAAGTTCTTATTACCAACATCTGTGGGCTCATGGCAACACTGTCAAGCAACAGCCTGACATAGTCATACTCACAGAATTATACCTTACAATGTCCCAGACACCACCATCACCATCCCTGGATATGTCCTGTCCCACTGGTAAAGGTGGCGGCACAGTGGTATACAGTTGGGAGGGAGTTGTCCGGGGAGTCCTCAACATCAACTCTGGACCCTATGAAGTCACATGGCATCAGGTCAAACACGGGCAAGCAAGCTTCCTGCTGATTACCACCTACCGCACCCCCTTCAGTGGATGAATTAGTACTCCTCCACGTTAAGCACCACTTAGAAGAAGCACTGACAGTGGCAAGGATACAGAATGTAATCCGGGTGGGGGGACTATAATATCCATTGCCAACAGTGGCTCATAGCAGCATTACTGATTGAGCTGGCATGAGTACTCAAGGACATAGCTGCTGGACTGTGTCTGTGGCCACTGGCAAGGGAACCAACAAGAGGAAAACATCTACTTGACCTCATCCTTACCAATGTACTGTTGCAGATGCATCTGTCCATGACAGTATTGGTAGGAGTGACAATCGCACAATCATTGAGGTCTTGAAGTCCTGTCTTCACACTGAAGATATCCTCCATCATGTAGTGTGGCACTATCACTGTGCTAAATGGGATAGATTTCAAATAGTTTGAGCAGCTCAAAATGGGGCATCCATGAGGCGACGTGGGCCATCAGCAGCAGGGAATTGTATTCGACCACAATCTGTAACCTCATGACCCGGCATATCCCCCACGCTACCATTAGCATCAAGCCACGGGATCAACCCTGGTTCAATGAAGAGTGCAGGAGGGCATGCCCAGGAGCAGCAACAGGCATACGTAAAAATGAGGTGTCAACCTGATGAAGCTACAACACAGGACTACTTGAGTGCCAAACAGTGTAAGCAGCAAGTAATAGACAGAGCTAAGCAATCACACAACCAATGGATCAGATCTAAGCCCTGCATTCCTGCTGCATTCAGTTGTGAATGGTGCTGGACAATTAAACAACCCAACTAGAGAAGGAGGCTCCAGTAATATCCCCTTCCTCAATGATGGGGGAGCCCAGCACATCGGTGCAAAAGATAAGACTGAAACATCAGCAGCCATCTTCAGCAAGAAGTGCCAAGTGGATGATGCATCTCAGCCTCCTCTGGTGGTCCCCAGAATCAAGCAGTCTTCAGCCAATTCAATTCACTCCATGTGATATCAAGAAACAGTTGAAGGCACTGAATACTGCAAAGGCTATCTGCCCTGACAATATTCCGAAAATAGTACTAATGGCTTGTGCTCCAGAACTAACCGTGCCGAGCCAAGCTGTTCCAGTACCGCTACAATATTGGCATCTATCCAGCTACGTGGAAATTTGCTCAGGTATGTCTTGTACACAAAAAGCAGGATAGATCCAACCTGGCCATCAGTCTACTCTCGCTTATCAGCAAAGTGATGGAAGGGGTCATCGACAGTGCTTTCAAGCAGCACTTGCTTAACAATAACCTGTTCACTGACGCTCAGTTTGGGTTCCGCCAAGGCCACTCAGCTCCTGACCTCATTACAGCCTTGGTCCAAACATGGACAGTAGAGGTGAACTCCAGAGGTGACAGGAGAGTGACTGCCCTTGACATCAAGGCCGTATTTGACCGGCTCTGGCATCAAGGAGCCCTGAAAAACTGAAGTCAATGGGAATCAGGGGAAAAAACTCTCTGCTAGTTGAAGTCATACCTAGCACAAAGTAAGATGGTTGTGGTTGTTGGCGGTCAATCATCTCAGTCCCAGGACATGACTGCAGGAGTTCCTCAGGGTGGTGTCCTAGGATCAACCACTTCAGCAGCTTCATCAATGATCTTCTCTCCATTATAAGGTCAGAAGTGGGGATGCTCGCAGATGATTGCACAATGTTAAGTATTTGCAACTCCTCCAATACTGAAGCAGTCCATGTCCAAATATAGCAACACCTGGACAACGTTCAAGCTTGGGCTGATAGTTGCCACTGTCATTCACACCACACAATCTTCCCATCTCCCATTGACATTCAATGGCATTACCATCACTGACTCTCACACAATCAGCATCCTGGGGGTTAACACTGACCACAAACTGAATGGACCAGCCATATAAATTCTGTGGCTGCAAGAGCAGGTTAGAGGATGGGAATTCTGCAGTGAGTTACTCACCTCCCGACTCCCCAAAGCCTGTCCACCATGTACAAGGCACAAGTCAGGAGTGTGATGGATGAGTGCATGTCCAAAAACACTCTAGAAGCTTGACACCATGCAGGACAAAGCAGTTGTTTCACTGGCACCCCAACCACCACCTTCAACATTCACTCCCTCCATCACTGAGGCATTGGCTGCAGAGTGTACAATCTCCAAGATGCACTGTAGCAACTTCAACAGTACCTTACTAACCCGTGGCCACTACCACCTAGAAGGACAAGGGCAGCAGACAAATGGGAACACCACCGCCTGAAAGTTCCCCGCCAAGCCACACACCACCCTGACACTGTCACTGGGTCAAAATCCTGGAACTCCCTCCCTAACAGCACTGTGCATGTACCTACACCACATGGAATGCAGCAGTTCAAAAAGACAGCTCACCACCACCTTCTCAAGGGCAATAAGTGCTAGCCCACCAGTGATGCCCACATTCCATGCAGGCAAAGAGTAAGTAAAGTGAGGGCTGGTCCTCTAGAGAGATAGTCTGGAGAATTTAATAATGGAAAATAAGGAAATGGCGGATGATTGAACTGGTATTTTGTCAGTCTTCACTGTGCAGGATATAAATAACATGCCTGAAATAATTGTGAATCCAGAGGTGAAAGGGAGGGAGGAACATGAAACAATTCCAGTCACCAAGGAAATGGTACTGAGAAAACCATTAGAACTAAGTTCACAAGTCCCCAGTTGATGACAGATCCATAGCATCTGTTTGCAGTGGCATCTGTCACTTGGTTTCAAAATGTGGTGTGCTTGACTGCAGGAATGTGTACTTACTGTGAACATTAGAGTATAAGATAGCTTTTGTAACTTGTGTTATCCATATAAATCTTTATATATCTGTAAAGATGTAGTTGTGGGTGACAGAGTATTGAAATATCATTCATCTTTTCTTGTTTAACAAATGTTTTATTCCTTTGTTAAGAGTTCATCAGCTCTCTCCTGTGACTTTGTTCAGTAGCCACCCTCCACCTATCTATACAAAAAATAAAAGTTATGATCTATCAACCCGGGTTCCACCCTGGGATCAGGCTTGTCCAGCAGTAACGTCAGCTGGGAACATCACAGTATGCAGGCGCAGCAAGTGATTTGGAAGACAAAGGGAATGTATATATAAAGTGCATGAGAAGAAGTTCAGAGGAGATTCATTTCACTGATTCCTTGGGGTGGGTGACGAGGGCTGGGAGTTATCTTATGAGGAATGGTTGGGTCTGGAAACACTGGAGTTTAAAAAGAGAAGTGATCGTATTGAAACATCTAAGATCCTGAGCAGGCTTGACAGAATGGGTGCTGAGAAGATATTTTCCCTTGTGTGAGAACTGGAGGACACGGTTTAATAAGGGGTCTTCCATTTAAGGGAGAGATTAGGAGAATTTTTTCTAAGTTGAGAATCTATGGAACTCTCCCCCAGAGAGCAGTGGAGGCAGGGTCCTTGAATATTATAATAACTGTCACTTGAAGGAATGTAGTGACTGTAGCTTGAAGACTTATTGTACAATGTGGCTTCACGTGACAGCATGAACGAATTAGCACCAAGAGTGGGGAACCTTATGGGGTGGAGTTTGTGCCTGGTTGTGGTTCTTGATAGAAGCATGTAACTGCTACTGATGCCCTGTAAATAATGTTCACTGTTTCTTATGAGAAACCTGTCTGGAAAAATCAAGTCCAGAACAACTATATTTTTAAAGGGGGAGGTAGATTGACACATTTGTTCGTTAAGGAGTATAGAAGGTAAACATGAAAGTGGAATTGCGGCCCCAATCTGATCAGCCGTGACCTGATCAGGCTCCAGTGGTCAAATGGCCTGATCCTGATGTCTTGTTGTTCCCCTGCATGGCTTCACGAGAGTGCCTGATGCTGCCTGTGCACAGCTGCTCCTCCTGGTGTTGCTGCACGAAAACCAACCACAGCCGCATCAAATCACCACACTGAATTCAAAAGGACAGACAGCTGGGAAAGCTCAGCAGGTCTGACAGGCAGATGCGCTGCGGAGAGGGGCTCAGTCAACCTTTGGAGACCTGCTGAGTTTTTCCAGGTGCTTTTTCTTTTGGATTTCCAGCATCCCGCAGTTGTTTTGCTTTCACCGCAATGAATGGTCTGGGAGAACGACTGTGGAAATAGAAGATACATTTTATAAAAAGAAGGGGTTGAGAAAGAAATAATAAATGAAGTTCAGTTATAAACAAAGGTACCCGCTTCCCTGCAGGGAGAAATCCTCCCTGACTGATACAGTTAGACAGAGGGCAGACACTCCACTTGCCTGGACGACACCACCAGGACCAAAGAGCCGCTTCATCGGCAAACCCGCATCAGCTGCGATACAAGGCCCGCCACAACCCTGCATTCTTCACCCCGGAGGTCCCAAATCTCCCTCCCGCAAACCCGAGGCCGAGGCCTAGGCCTAAACCTGACAAACGGTATCCAAGGGGCGGGGGGGGGGTGGGGGCTGTATGGCACGTGACACGATCGAAGGGGCGGGGCCTGCGGCGCGTGACGCAATCGAAGGAGCGGGACCTGGAGCGCGTGACGCAATCCAAGGAGCCGGACCTGGAGCGCGTGACGCAATCCAAGGAGCCGGAACTGGAGCGCGTGACGCAATCCAGGGGGCGGGGCCTGTGGCGCGTGACGCAATCCAAGGGGCGGCACGGTGGCGCGTGACGCAATCCAAGGGGCGGGGGGGCGGCACTGTGGCGCGTGACGCGATCCAAGGGGCGGGACCTGGTTGGAGAGCGGAAAATGGCGGCGCGAACAGCGATGGCAGCCGGAGCCCGTGCGATGCAAACGGCCTGGCGGTTGACGGCTATTCGAGGCCCTGGTCCAGTTTTCCGTTTGAACCGTGTCCCCTGCAGGGCGCTGGCGTCTGGCGGTGAGTAGAGCGGGAGTGGGGAACGGGAGCGTGTTGAGTGCCCGACTGAAGCTGAAGGTCATCGAGCGGAAGCGAGGGAGCGTTTCACCCCCGAGCTCCTGGTTATTGGGGCTGGACAGGTGACTTCAGGCCCTGGGCCTGGGCCTGGGGTTCAGACACAGCAGGTGCAATTTGATGTAATTTGGGAGGCACATTGAGAAGATGCGGGGATCAGGGCAGGCACGCACACATTCTTTTTCAATGTAAGTTGAATAGTATTGAGAGACTTTATTAAGAAACGTATTGAGTACAAGAACCAAAGTTATCTTGAACCAGGACATCATGAGGTACGTCCCTGCCGACATGTGACGTCAAACTTCAGCTGGGTGCGGAGGGGATTTGAGAATCGTACCAGGGGTACCCACCTTCAGTTTAAAGCAAAATACTGCGGATGCTGCAAATCTGAAACAAAAATAGCTGGAAAAACTCCAGGTCTGACGGCGTCTGCGGGGAGGAACACACAAGTTAAACGTTTCTTTTCAGTTCTGATGAGCCATTCGGACTGGAAACGTTAACTCTTGTCTTCCTCTCCACAGATGCTATCAGACCTGCTGAGTTTTTTTTTCCAGATACTTACCTTCAGTATGTGCAGAGCCTGGAAAACTTGGCATTGTTCTCCTTTGGAGCAGAGAGTGACGATGCATAATTTCTACTGGCCGCAGGATTGGTAACCAGAGGAAACAGACTAAAAATAATTGGCACAAAGATTTTAGGTGATGTAAGACGTTTTCTTACATCCCAAGTTGCTGTGATTTGGAATGTGCTGCCATCAATGGCGGAAGGTGAAATTGGAATTTAAATGGGAATTTGATAAATGCTGGAAACAGGGTGCCTGCCCTTAAATGGTTTATTTCTGTTGTCATTACATATAGTGGCATTTTTGGGGAGCCTGCCATAAAGTGCACCAGTGCAGCCAACCCACTTCTGCAATTGACAAGACGCTGGGTGCACTAATGAGTCATCTGTTGATGGGACATTGCACCACTGGACCTTTGGAGTTGAAACTGTGAATGAGAGGAATAAGGTCAGTGGGATCGAAGGCTTGGCATTGGCAGCTGATCTCACTACTTTAACCATAATGCTTGGCTGTAGACTCTGTAGATCAATGTTGTACCTCATTTTCTAACACAGTTGGGCCGATGGCAAGCATGCAATTGTGTTTGAGAATAGTGTGGTGTGGTGTGCTTGGTTCTGCAGCTGACATATACCATTAGTGCCTGACTTGTCAATCTTCTGGGCGTTACACTAAACAGAAACTGAACTGGACCAGCCATATAAATATTGTGGCTACAAGAGCAGATCAGAGGCTAGGAATCCTGCGGCGAGTAACTCACCTCCTGACTCCCCAAAGCCCATCCACCATCTACAAGGCACAGGACAGGAAAAGAGTGTGATGGAATACTCCCCACTTGCCTGGATGAGTGCAGCTCCCACAACACTCAAGAAGTTTGATGCTGCCCAGGACAAAACAGCCTGCTTGATTGACACCCCATCAACAAACATTCACTCCCTCCACCACCAATGCACAGTAGCAGCAGTGTGTATCAATTACAAGATGCACTGCAGGAACTCACCAAGGTTCCTGAGACAGCATCTTCCAAATCCACAACTGCTACCATCTAGGAGGACAAGGGCAGAAGACACCTGGGAGTTCCCCT
Source organism: Isurus oxyrinchus (assembly GCA_026770705.1). Lineage (NCBI taxonomy): Eukaryota > Metazoa > Chordata > Chondrichthyes > Lamniformes > Lamnidae > Isurus > Isurus oxyrinchus. Next base: position 88,767,054 of record JANJGN010000017.1, read on the forward strand.
CCAAGTCACTCACCATCCTGACTTGGAAATATATTGACGTTCCTTCACTGTTGTTGGGTCAAAATGAATGAAGAAAAATAAAGCTCCCTTGTGCCCAGGAGCCAAATGCACCTCCTGGCAGCTAGCATGCACAGGTGAGTAAAGTCTGTGATCTTGCCCTCTGAACTGGTAGCTTGCTTCACTGTCCATTGTTAGGGGGAAAATTGGTTAAGATCAATATTTGGACAAAAAGGAACTGAATGGAGCAGTGTGGGAAGCCCAAGTTGAAGCAAGCCCAAGAAAAACCCATATGTTCACCTTGCCTGTTCCATGTTTAATCAAAATTCTTTCCCCTTTGAACTGCAGGTATTCCGACTGATGAAGAGCAAGCAACTGGGATGGAAAAGATGATCATGCAGTCTATGAAAACTGGGAAGGTACTTAAACTGTTTGCCAGTTCCCTATTTGGAGACTGGTAATCTCAAATGTTCAGGAGACATGGGGAGGGAGTGTCTCAGGGCTGTTTGAATGTGTATTCTTCTGCTTCAATGGAGATCTGTCCTTTAAATGTTCCTCTCTAATCGGCAAGTTTGAGGTGGGTGGGGCAGATTGAACCCGAGAACCTACATTAATCTCTTGCCCCTCACTGGTCGAATGTACTTAGAGGCCCTAATCCAAGTTGATTGTATGAGGGTCATCTGATGTCAGAACGGTGGCCAGGCCATTTCTTTTAGCAGGTGTCTGGGCCTTTGCCCAGTGAAGCTTGGGTGTTTAATTGTGGCCAGAATTACGGGGCAGGGCTGCTCTGCTGTTTCCAATAACAGCTTGTGTGTGACTGAGTATGAGGGTGCCCTGTCGAGAACATATGTTGCCCTGCTTGAGGCTGTACTGAAGGTTTCATAACCTTGCTGTCCTATTCCACGGAATGCTAAGTAGAAGATTGTAAATTTGTGACTTTGTATAAGTATTGAGCAGGGCTCCTTCATTCAACTGGATCTGATATTTCCTTTAGGATCCCTTTAATATGCTGAAGCCTAAGGAGTATGCTGGGACCAAAGACGATCCTCACATTGTACCATCTGTCACCAACAAGAGACTTGTAGGCTGCGTTTGTAAGTACAATATTCACTGCCTGTACACACAATGAAGGGCAAAGTATTGTTGTAATTTTCTTCAACTGAATGTCTGCTTTCACCTACTTCTGCCAGTTAGCTGTACAAATAGTGGCTGAAAACCAGTGGCAAGTGAAAAGACCCTTCATCCAGAAGTTGTTCTGTTTTATGGGAAGGATTTTTGATGAATTACAAAGCCCGGGATGAGTTAGTTCATGTGCCAGGTGGTGACCAAGAGTAGGTTGAGATAACACTTAGGTGGCAGTGCCTTGTTGCAGCCTGTAGCTGTGATCCCCATGTGCTGGGAAAAGGATTATATGTTAACATTAATGAGGCACTTTGCTTTGTAGGTGAAGAGGACAATACTGCAGTCATCTGGTTCTGGCTTCATGAGGGAGATGCACAGCGCTGCCCCTCCTGTGGGGCTCATTACCAGCTCGTACCCCACCATCATTGAATGTTGACAATACTGGGTACATTCCATTCACTCATCTGTATTTGATGGATCTTGCTTCGAGTTTGTGGTTCGGGACCCAACATGTAACACACCAGGCTGTGTGCCACTGTATTCTTACAGAAGTATAAACTATTAAAAATGAAGTTTACATCTACCAGTGTTGTTTCCTGGACTTTATTGTAAGTCAGAATTTTCAAAGGGTTTTTCTGAAGAATGCTATAGCTTAGGGTCTGTGACTGGTTAGCCAGTTGTTAGAGATGCTGCTTCAATTGGCCTGGGTTCAACATAGATTCTGTCTTTGCACCCCTCTCCCTCCACAACAATACTGGAGGGGGAAATCTGACTTCTAGGCCATGAAGCAAAGAGAAGAAAAAAGTGGAGTAAACACCTCAAAAGCAAGACAATAATAGAATACAAGGAGCATTTACAAGAATCAAAACATTACAAAAGTAAACAACCACACCAAAATGGCACTGTACAAATTTCCCAGTGCCTCAAATTGAGCAATGAATACCCTCATAGAGGGGTTATTTGCCGTTTGGATTGAACTAGTAGCAGTGGGAGGGCAAGGAAGGGTGGGTTACTTTAGGTCAAGGGTCCTTGCTGTGTACTAGGTGATGGTGTACCTGTGGGGTGGGGAATCTCTGTGGTATGGATTATGGTGCTGCCTTGGTCCATCACAGAGGGCATCTTTCCCAGGGTCTCACTGCTGCTGGGCCTTGTGCCTGGAGTTTTGGAAAGGGATGAGGCAAGGCCAAATCTTTCCCCTGCTCCAGCAGGTTGTACTTCACTCTTAGTGGTGAGAATCACTGTCTTTGAAGAGCTCTGAAGAACAGGTCCCACTTTGGAAAGCATCACGGTGCAGGTAGAGCTGGTGATAGTAGGAGCCAGTACAGGACCAGCTGTGTTTGAGGACGGGGTTCCTAGCAACTTAGGAGTGGAGGCTTCGAGTGGACTGACTATAGACTTTGTGAGAGCTGACATCTTCGCATCAGACATCACGTAAAGGGTTTTTGTTGGACTTGTAGTAACTGCAAAAGAATGAAAGAAGGATTAGTGATCAAACTATCACTTTTAGTAAAGTTCAGTACAGCCACAGCTCCTCACTAACACTCAACTGGCTGTGTAACAATTCCCCTGATATGCTGCATTTCCCATATTCAGAGACACTTAATTATTTCAACATTGGAATAAGCTGAATGCCTAAGAACTGAGTATTAGTGCTGTTTGCACTCAGCACCACCATTCTCCCACCCCTTCAAAAACAGTTGGGAGTAAATGCACTGCTGTCAAGTTCCAAAGCCGCCTCTTGCACTGCCTGTTCTGTTGGCTTTGTTGTTTCTCCCCCTCCCCTTCTACATGACTACTCAGAGAACAGTGATTCTGGATTTTGATGCTTGGTCTTTGCCATTATTGTACAGGAAAGAGGGGAGGGGGGGGTGGTTAGATTGTGACTCATTTTGCACATACTCAAGTGGTGAGGGCTTACTGGATCCCACTCCTGTCACATTCAGTAAACAGAATCATAACTGATCAGAGAAACAGCTACCCGATTCAAAAAGCATCAAATCTATAGCGTTTAAACAGGCCCTTCAGCCAAACATGTTTATACTCCACGAGCTTTCTCCCACCCTCCCTCTCATCCTGTCAACATATCATTCTATTCCTTCCTCCCACATCTAATTATCTAGCTTTCTCTGAAATGTTTCTATTCTCTTCACCTCAACCACTCCACGTAGGAGCAAATTACACATTCTCACTGCTCTCACAGTAAAAAGAAGTTTCTCCTAAATTCCCTGTGGGAATCAACAAAATAAAGTTCTCAAGGACCCAGCCCCCAGTAGAAACATTTTCTTCATGACTATCCTATCCAACCCCTTCATTGTTTTAAACACCTCAGCATTCTTTCCTGAGGAAAGAGCCCCAGCCTGTGTCTGATGGGTATAACCTCTGAGCGCGCTTCCTGCAGTGTTTCTTGGTCAGTTCAAGGAATCTTAAATCTCTTTCTAAAAATCTAATATTGTATAGAGTTAACATTTAACTGCAAGTGTTGTTTAAATTCTCATCCAAGGGACCGAAACAGGGAGATAGAAGTGATCCATTGGCAGCAGCTGAAACGTCCAACTTGGGAAACTAGCCCAAACTGGTTTCTTCTGTACCTGGGCTCGGTCCCTCAGTTTCAGAATATGTAAATTCAGACATTCTCAGTGTGACTTTAACGGAGTGAGAGTTTGGTGAGGGGAGGGAGGTATCCCCTTTGTTTATATCTAATTTTTTTCACCTTGCAGGAGTTGCTGTTTGGTAAGTGGATAAGTTTAATCTATCAATAAGGCTCAAAATAATACAGGAATTTGTGGTAAGATTTGTAAAATACATAAAAGAAAATAAATAATTGAAGCACATAAACATGGCACACCGCCTGTCCTGCCAATGGCTGCAGCCTGTGGGAGCTCCAGTATGTCAGTGTGATCCAGGGCAAACGTGTCTGCACCTTGAGCTTCGGCTCAGTCATTGAGCTGGAGGCTAAGCTGCAGACACTGTATCACATCAGAGAGGGGGAGAGTTACCAGGATACTTTGTACCAGGTGGCAGTCACACCCCTTAGGATCGGGTGTTCTAATTTGGAAGTTGGCCAGGGAAAGGAGGCAGTGACTGCGAATGAGACACATAAGGGGACCCAGAGGCCAGGAGTTTGAGCCTGTGCTATTGTCCAACAGGTTTGAGGTTCTCTCACTTGTTTGGATGGGATTGAGGGCTGTAAGGTGGATGAGCTGACTGACTATGGCAATGTGGTACAGGAAGCCATTCAAGTAGGAGAAGCAAAAAGGAATGTAGTGGTCGTCGGGGCCAGTATATTGAGGGGCCTGACACTGTTTTCAGTAGCAAAGAGCCAGAGTCTAGGCGGCTGTGCCAGTGTTTAGGACATTTAGGTATGGAGAGGAACTTAAAATGGGAGGGGGAGGATCAAGTTGTCGTGGTCACATGTAGGTACCAACGACATAGGCAGGACAAGGAAGGAGGCTCTGCGTAGGCAGTATGAGGAGCTAGGCGCCAAATTAAGCAAGAGAACCTCAAAGGTAACTGGATTATCACCTGAGCTACATGCAAATTGGCATAGGGCAAAAAAGATTAGAGAAATAAATACATGGTGTCATGAAACTGCTATTTTTTAAATAATTTTCTTGGGGGGTATTGTAAAGTAGGCTTACGTTTGTGTGTGTGTGGATGGTTCTGTCTGTGGCTGATGTAATTGAATTTGAGTCAGACAGACTGCAAGGTTGAAATTATCATAAGAGTTAGGTGTAAAAAGGGTATTTGAAATGCTAATGAGTGACTAGGGTAAAGTCTGTAGATGGGGTGCGAATGAAATTTGCATTTTAAGATAGGTGAAAAGTTGTTGGATTTTCAAAGAAACATGATAAAGTTTTACGATTGACGAGATAAATAGGGCAAGGTTATTACATTTATTTTTCCCAAAAGGAAAAGGCCATATTGACAACATAAAAGATTTTATTATGGGATAAGTAAATTCCAAAGACATATGGGAACAATAGGATTTACAGATTAAAGAGGAAGAAATATATTTAAAGAAGGATGGAGGGTTGCATCAGGGGTGGTTGTGTAAGACCTCATAGACACACCATGGAAAACAGCCTCTAGCCACTTTGCAGAAGTCTGCTGGTCCAGTAAGCAAAGTTGTGTTAAAAGCCTTTAAAATTGCAATGTCGAGTGGGTGCCTGTGGTAACCTTGCTGGATTGTCTTATCTACATTTAAAATCTATTTTATCCTGTTGCCTTAAAGGATATGTGAAGTTGGGAGTCAGGTTAATTAGGAATTTTGGGATTTATTGTAATATCAAGTAACGGCTTGGCTGTAATCTTGTGTTTTATTCCTTTGTTTTGTTAATAAATGTTTTAATTTAAAGCTCAAAAGTGTTAGTGGATTCTACTTCTAAATTCAGTGCGCAAACCTTCTCGTAATAAATACAAATTGCAAAAGCGCTGTGAATAACATGGCCAGGTTTCCCTTGAGGATTCAGTCAGCCTGGCAAATACCACCTGCCGAATCATGACAGTGGCTCAAAGACAAAGGAGAAGTGTGTTCTAGTTTGTGGGGCACTAGCACCAGTACTGGGCAAAGTTGGGACAGTCTACCCTGAACCATGTTGCAGCAAGCCGCACTAGTGGGAGCTTGTCAGAAAGGTACAGTAATAATCATGGCAATTTTAATCTACAGATAGACTGGAAAAATCAGATGGGTAAAGGTAACCTAGATGAGTTCAAAGAAAGTTTTGGCAATAGTTTCTTGGAACAGCACGTTCTGGAGCCAACCAGAGAGCAGGCAATACTGGACCTGGTACTGTGCAACGAGATAGAATTAATTGATTACCTCATAGTGAAAGCACCCTGAGGTAGCAGCGATCATATGACGATTCAATTTTACATTCAGTTTGAGGGGCAGAAGACTGGGTCCAGGATTAGTATTTTAAACTTAAATAAGGACAATTATGACAGCATGAAAGCAGAGCGAGCTCGAGTGAACTGGCAAATGAGGTTAAGGGATAGATATATCGCGATGCAGTGGCAGACTTTTAAAGGGATATTTCAGAATACACAGAATAGATACATTCCAGTGAGAAAGAAGACTTCCCAAGGGAGAACCCACCATCCGTGGTGAATGAAAAAAGTTAAAGACAGGATCAAACTTAAAGAAAAAGCATATAATTGTGCAAAGGTGGGTGGCAGGTCAGAAGATTGGACAGAATATAAAGAACAGCAAAGAATGACAAAACAGATTAATGAGTATGAGAGCTAGCTGGAAATATAAAGATGGATAGTAAGAGTTTCTACAGATATTTAAATAAGAAAAGGGTTAACAAAGTGAGAGTTGGTCCTATAGAAAGTGAATCTGGGAAATTAATAATGGAAAATAAGGACATGGCACATGAATTGAACAGGTATTTTGCATTGGTTTTCATTATAGAGGATAAGAATACCATCCCAGAAATAGCTGTAAATCACAAATGGAAATGGGAGGAACTCAGTAAAATTATAACCACCAAAGAAGTGGAATTTAGCAAATTGTTGGAGCTGCGGGCTAACAAATCCCCAGATCTTGATGGAATTCATCCTCAAGTCTTGAAAGAAGTGGTAAGTGAAATAGTTAATGCATTCATTTTAATTTTCCAAAATTCCTTATATTTGGGGAAGGTTCCATTAAATTGGCCAATAGCGAATTTAACTCCTTTCTTCAAAATAGGAGGGAGACAGAAAGCAGGAAACTGCAGGCCAGTTAGCCTAACATCTGTCATACGGAAAATGTTAGAAGCTAATATTAAAGATGTTATGACGGGGCATTTAGGAATGTTTAAGGCAATCAGGCAGAGTCAAGATGGTTTTGTGACAGGGAAATCATGTTTAATCAATTCATTGGAGCTCTTTGGAGGAGTCACATGTGCTGTGGATAAAGGGGAACAGGTGGATGTAGTGTACTTAGATTTCCAGAAGGTATTTGACAAAGTGCCACATCCAAGGTTATTGCAGAAAATAAAAGTTCATGGGTGTAGGGGGTAAGATGTTGGCATGGATAGAAGATTGGTAACAGAGAAGAAGGTAACAGAGAACAAAGAAAAGTACAGCACAGGAACAGGCCCTTCGGCCCTCCAAGCATGCGCCGATCATATTTGACAAAGTGCCACATCCACAGTTATTGCAGAAAATAAAAGTTCATGGGTGTAGGGGGTAAGATGTTGGCATGGATAGAAGATTGGTAACAGAGAAGAAGATAACAGAGAACAAAGAAAAGTACAGCACAGGAACAGGCCCTTCAGCCCTCCAAGCCTGCGCCGATCATATTGCCCATCAACTAAAACATTTTGCACTTCTGGGGTCCATATCCCTCTATTCCCATCCTATTCATGTATTTGTCAAGCTGCCTCTAAAACACCACTATCGTACCAGTTTCCACCACCACCTCTGGCAGCGAATTCCAGACACTCACTACCCTCTGCATAAAAAACTTGCCTCGCACATCTCCTCTATAGTTTTCTCCTCTCACCTTAAATCTATGTTCCCTAGTAATTGACTCTTTCACCCTGGGAAAAAGCTTCTATCTACTCTGTCCAAGCCACTCATAATTTTGTAAACTTCTATCAAGTTGCCCCTCAATCTCCGTCGCTCTAGTGAGAACAATCCAAGTTTCTCCAACCTCTCCTCATAGCTAATAACCTCCAGACCAGGCAGCATCCTGGTAAACCTCCTCTGCACCCTCTCCAATGCCTCCATATCCTTCTGGTAATGTGGTGAACAGAAGTGCACGCAATATTCCAAGTGTGGCCTAACCAAGGTTCTATACAGCTGCAGCATGACTTCCCAGCTTTTATAATCAATACCCCTGCTGATGAAGGCAAGCATGCCATATGCCTTCCTGACTCCCTTATCCACCTGCATTGCCACTTTCAGTGACCTGTGGATCTGTACACCCAGATCCCTCTGCCCGTCGATGCACTTAAGGGTTCTGTCATTTACTGTATAATTCCTGCCTGTATTAGACGTTCCAAAATGCATTACCTCGCATTTGTCCGGATTAAATTCCATCTGTCATTTCTCCGCCCAACTCTCCAACCGATCCATGTCCTGTTGTATTCTTTGACAATCCTCTTCACTATCTGCAACTCCTCCAACCTTAGTATCATCTGCAAATTTACTAATTACCCCAGTTACATTTTCCTCCAAATCATTTATGTACACTACAAACAGCAAAGGTCCCAGCACTGATCCCTGCGGAACTCCACTATTCACAGCTCTGCATTCAGAAAAGCACCCTTCCACTGCTACCCTCTGTCTTCTATGACCAAGCCAATTCTATATCCATCTTGACAGCTCACCTCTGATCCCGTGCGATTTTACCTTCTTAGGGTAGCCATAAAGGGGTCTTTTTGTGGTTGGCAAGATGTAACAAGTGGTCTGCCACCGAGATAGTGCTGGAGCCCCTCAACTGTTTGCAATTTATATAAATGACTTGGATGAAGGGACAGATGGTACGGTTGCAAAATTTGCTGATGACACAAAGACAGGTAGGAAAGTAAGTTGTGAGGAGGATGTAAGGAGGCTACAAAATGACATAGGTTAAGCGAACGGACAAAGACTTGGCAAATGTGAAATTGTCCATTTTGGCAGGAAGAATAAAAAGGAAGCATATTATCTAAATGGTGAGAGATTGCAAAGCTCTCAGATTCAGAGACATCTGGGTGTCCTAGTACATGAATCACTAAAGGCTCATGTGCAGGTACAGCAAGTAATTAGGAAAGCTAATAGAATTATCATTTATTTCAAGAGGAATTGAATACAAACGTAGAGAGGTTATGCTTCAACTGTGCAGAACACTGCGGAGACCACATCTGGAGTCCGGTGTACAGTACAGGTCTCCTTATTTAAGGAAAGATGTAAATACGTTAGCAGTTCAGAGAAAGTTTACTAGACTAATACCTGGAATGGGCAGGCTGTCTTATGAGCAAAGATTGGACAGGTTAGGCTTGTATCCACTGGAGTTTAGGAGAGTAAGCGGTGACTTGATCAAAACCTTTAAGATCCTGAGGGATCTTGACAGAATGGATGTGGAGAAGATGTTTCCTCTTGTGAGAGAATCTAGAACTAGGGGTCACTGTTTAAAAAAAAGGGGTCACTTATAGAAGACAGAGATGAGAATTTTTTTTCTCTTAGAGAGTCGTGAATCTTTGGGACTCTCTTCCTCAAAAGGCAGTGGAATCAGGTCTTTGAATATTTTTAAGGCAGATCTAGATAGATTCTTGATTAACAACGGGGTGAAAGGTTATCGGGGGCAGGCAGAAGGTTAAAATCAGATCAGCTATGATCTTATTCAATGGCAGAGCAGGCTTGAAGGGCTAACTGGCCTACTCCTGTTCCTAGTTCGTATGTCCATATGTTTTTATTATTTACCAAAGGTTCACGATCATTTTACTCCAATGTGCATTAACATCCTTAACAACCTCCAAGAGAATTTATAACCTCAACAGTTACTGTGGAATGAAGATCCATATTCACAACCGAAGCTCAATACCACGATCTACCAGCTCTATTGATGTGGCCTCACCTACAACTGTCGATGAAGACTGAGGAGTTGGAACCTTTTCTCCGGAAGGTAGTTCCACAGGGGATTGACCTTTGCTGATGTCTCCTGGTGCATTGGTCTGTTTGACTGTGGTGTTGCCTTGGGAGCTCAAGACTGACAGTAGAGAATCACAGCACTGCAGAAAGAGAGAGAAATATGAAAGGTCAAAGGCAATGTTTCCTTTAAAGTTCATCAGCTGTGTGTGGGGCCCTCTAAATTTCTATGTGTAGTCTCACACAGATGTCATCCCAGAAGAAAGCTGTGCAGTTTAGCAGGACCATTGATTAGAGGTGGAGAAATACCACCAAAGGTGGCAAGCATGTTATTACTTGTACAACATGAGAAGCCACCTCATCTGATAACCCCAATAACACAGTTCTAGTAGATATAGGTAAGGAATCTTGCAACTCCATGGACTTGTTCCATGAAGCTTTAATCTGTATCCAGTCTAGGCTGTATCAGCCCTGGGTAGATGGAAAACAATGCAACCTCGACAGAGTCCAATTAAATGTTCCCGGGGCAGGTACAGCACCAAGTTAGATTAAGAGATCTTAATTTTCTCTCTCTGGAAGTCAGGACCAACACCAGACTGTGAAGTCTCAATCCTCCTGAACCTGTTGCATAGCTGAAGGCATTCAGCCTCTCTATCTGGTTCCACCATAGCATCAGATCGTGGCTGAGCCATATCTTAACATCACCTACCCAATTTTGCTCCATAACCATGGGTACCCTTACTTAACAAGAATCTTATCATTCTCAACCTTGGAAGGTGCTGCCTATGCAGCCTTAGTGAGTTTCTACATTGCATCTTGTAGATGGTACACACAGCTGCCACTGTTTGTCAGTGGTGGTGGGAGTTTGTGGATGTGGTGCCAGTCAAGCGGGCTGTTTTGTCCAGGATGGCGTCAAGCTTCTTGAGTGTTGTGGGAGCTGCACTCATCCGGGCAAACGGAGAGTACTCCATCACACTCCTGACTTGTGCCTGGTAGATGGTGGATAGCCTGTGGGGAGTCAGGTGAGTTACTTGCTGCAGGATTCCTAGCCTCTGACCTGCTCTTGTAGCCACAGTATTTAAATGGCTAGTCCAGTTCAGTTTCTGGTCAATGGTAAACCCTAGGATGTTGATAGTGGGGGATTCAGCGATGATGCCACTGAATGTCAATAGGCAATGGTTAGAGTCTCCTTTGTTGGGGATAGTCATTGCCTGGCACTTGTGTGGTGCGAATGTTACTTGACACTTATCAGCCCAAGCCTGGATATAGTCCAGGTCTTGCTGCGTTTGTCCATGGACTGTTTCAGTATCTGAGGAGTTATGAATGCTGCTGAACATTGTGCAATCATCAGCAAACATCCCCACTTCTGACCTTATGATGAAAGGAAGATCATTGATGAAGCAGCTGAAGATGGTTGGGCCTATGACACTACCCTGAGGAACTCCTGGGACTGAGATGACTGACCTCCAACAACCACAACCATCTTCCTTTGTGTTAGGTATGACTCCAACCAGCGGACAGCTTTCCCCTGATTCCCATTGATTCCAATTTTGCTAGAGCTCCTTGATGCCACACTCAGTCAAATGCTGCCTTGATGTCAAGGGCAGTCACTCTCACCTCACCTCAGGAGTTCAACTCTTTTGTCCATGTTTGAACCAAGGCTGTAATGAGGTCAGGAACTAAGTGACCCTGGCGGAACCCAAAATGAGCGCCAGTAAGCAGATTATTAATAAGCAAGTGCCACTTGACAACACTGTTGATGACCCCTTCTATCGCTTCACTGATGATCAAGAGTAGACTGATGGGGTGGTAATAGGCCAGGTGGATTTGTCCTGCTTTTTGTGTACAGGACATACCTGAGAAATTTTCCACATTGCCGGATAGATGCCAGTGCTATAGCCGTACTGGAACAGCTTGGCTGGGGGCGTGCGAAGTTCTGGAGCACAAGCCTTCAGTACTGTTTCCGGAATATTGTCAGGGCCAATTAGCCTATGCAGTATCCAATGCCATAAGCTATTTCTTGATATCTCGTGAAGTGAATCAAATTGGCTGAGGACTGGCATCTGTGATGCTGGGGTCCTCTGGAGGAGGCCAAGATGGAACATTCACTCAACACTTCTGGCTGATGATTGTTGCAAATGCATCAACCTTATCTTTTGCACTAATGTGCTGGGCTCCTCCATCACTGAGAATGGGGATATCTGTGGAGCCTCCTCCTCCAGTGAGTTGTTTAATTGTTCACCAACATTCACGACTGGATGTGGCAGGACTGCAGAGCTTAGATCTGATCTATTGGTTGTGGGATCACTTAGCTCTGATTTTCACTTGCTGCTTCAGCTGTTCGGCACGCAAGTCGTCCTGTTTAAAGAGTCATACGGACTCGAAACGTTAACTGTGTTCCTCTCCGCAGATGCTGTCAGACCTGCTGAGTTTTTCCAGGTATTTTTATTTTTGTTTTGGATTTCCAGCATCCACAGTTTTTTGCTTTTGTCCTGTTTTATAGCTAACACCTCATTCTTAGATATGCCTGTTGCTGCTCCTGGCATGCCCTCTTGCACTCTTCCTTGAACCAGGTTGATCCCATGGCTTGGTGGTAATGGTAGCATGGGGGATATGCCGGGCCATGAGGTTACAGATTCTGGTTGAGACCTATTGTACTGCTGCTGCTGATGGCCCACAGTGCCTCATGGTTGCCCAGTCTTGAATTGCTTGATGTTTTCAAAATCTATCCCATTTAGCACGGTGGTTTTGCCACACCAAACAATGGAGGGTATCCTCAATGCGAAGACAGGCCTTTGTCTCCATGAGGACTGTATGGTGGTCACTGCTACCAATACTGTCATGGACAGATGCATCTGCGGCAGGCAGGTTTGTGAGGATGAGGTCAAGTATGTTTTTCCCTCTTGTTGGTTCCCTCACCACCTGCCGCAGACCCAGTCTAGCAGCTATGTCATTTAGGACTCGGCCAGCTTGGTCTGTGGTGGTGCTACTGAGCCACTCTTGGTGATGGACGACAAACATTCCATTAGCTTTTAAAATTATTTTCTGTACCTTTCCACAAGCTGTTAGTGAATTGTACTCCTCTCAGCCCCACCAAACAGGTGAATCATGAGCTTTCCTCATTTGTTAAATGGCAACAGACATAGTACAAATCTCCAGTATCTCGCTTGCTCTAAAAGCAAGCATTTGATGCACAGTAAAAATTTCATATTCCCACTTTGCTTTTTAAACCAGTTTGATGTTAAAAATTACATTTCTCAACTGCCTTTGAAAAACATGAGATTCACGGACACACACCTGCTGACTCTGGGCTGCCTGCACTTTGACCTCTTGATCCATCTCCTCAAGGTTAAGACCCAGGCTACCCACCGTGCTACATAAGCTGGGCATAGCACTGACAGTACTAGGTTGGCTCAGGGTGGGCACTCGGCTGCCCTGGGTCCTCAGAGTCACAGTGATAGTGGTTGGAGGCTTCGCACCTGGAGAACATGATGGATAAATGTACAAAGGTCAACGAATCGCCACAGAACACAGACTAAAGCACAGAGATAATTTTATAAAAGAATTTCAGGAAGGAGGTATCACCTCTGGCTGAGTGTCTGGCATTCTCAATTTGGAATAAAAGGTCATGGATTCAAAGCCCAATTCCCAAATGCTTTAGCCCATAATTCAGGCTGCAATTCCCGTGCAGTACCATGGAAGTGATGCACTTTTGGAGGTACAGTGCCTAGAGCATGCTGCACTGTTGAAGGGGCATTACTAAGGTTGTGTTGTGCTGCACTACCAGTGGTGCATTACTGAGGGTGCGCTGCACTGCCAGAGGGGTGTTACTGAGGGTGTGTTGTGCTGCACTGCCAGAGGGGCGTTACTGAGGGTGTGTTGTGCTGCACTGCCAGAGGAGTGTTACTGAGGATGCGCTGCACTGCCAGAGGGCTGTTACTGAGGGTGTGTTGTGCTGCACTGCCAAAGAGCTGTTACTGAGGGTGTGTTGTGCTGCACTGCCAGAGGGGCACTACTGAAGGTGCGCTGCCCTGCCAGAGGGGCACTACTGAAGGTGCGCTTCACTGCCAGAGGGGCATTACTGAAGGTGCGCTGCCCTGTCAGAGGGGCACTACTGAGGGTGTGTTCTGCTACACTGCCAGTGGGGCACTACTGAAGGTGTACTGTACTGCCAGAGGGGCACGACTGAAGGTGTACTGCACTGCCAGAGGGGCATTATTGAGGGTGCACTGCACTGCCAGAGGGGTGTTACTGAGGGTGTGTTGTGCTGCACTGCCAGAGGGGTGTTACTGAGGGTGTGTTGTGCTGCACTGCCAGAGGGGTGTTACTGAGGGTGTGTTGTGCTGCACTGCCAGAGGGGCGTTACTGAGGGTGTGTTGTGCTGCACTGCCAGAGGAGTGTTACTGAGGATGCGCTGCACTGCCAGAGGGCTGTTACTGAGGGTGTGTTGTGCTGCACTGCCAAAGAGCTGTTACTGAGGGTGTGTTGTGCTGCACTGCCAGAGGGGCACTACTGAAGGTGCGCTGCCCTGCCAGAGGGGCACTACTGAAGGTGCGCTTCACTGCCAGAGGGGCATTACTGAAGGTGCGCTGCCCTGTCAGAGGGGCACTACTGAGGGTGTGTTCTGCTACACTGCCAGTGGGGCACTACTGAAGGTGTACTGTACTGCCAGAGGGGCACGACTGAAGGTGTACTGCACTGCCAGAGGGGCATTATTGAGGGTGCACTGCACTGCCAGAGGGGTGTTACTGAGGGTGTGTTGTGCTGCACTGCCAGAGGGGTGTTACTGAGGGTGCGCTGCACTGCCAGAGGAGTGTTACTGAGGGTGCGCTGCACTGCCAGAGGGCTGTTACTGAGGGTGTGTTGTGCTGCACTGCCAGAGAGCTGTTACTGAGGGTGTGTTGTGCTGCACTGCCAGAGGGGCACTACTGAAGGTGCGCTGCACTGCCAGAGGGGCACTACTGAAGGTGCGCTGCCCTGTCAGAGGGGCACTACTGAGGGTGTGCTCTGCTATACTGCCAGAGGGACACTACTGAAGGTGCACTGTACTGCCAGAGGGGCACGACTGAAGGTGCACTGCACTGCCAGAGGGGCATTATTGAGGGTGCACTGCACTGCCAGAGGGGCATTACTGAGGGTGCGCTGCACTGCCGGAGGGGCATTACTGAGGGTGCGCTGCACTGCCGGAGGGGCACTACTGAGGGTGTGCTGCATTGCCAGAGGGGCATTACTGAGGGTGCGCTGCATTGCCAGAGGGGCATTACTGAGGGTGTGCTGCATTGCCAGAGGGGCATTACTGAGGGTGCGCTGCATTGCCAGAGGGGCATTACTGAGGGTGCGCTGCACTGCCGGGGGGCATTACATTTATCCCCCAACCAGCATCAATAAAATCGGAAGGTCCTGAAACATGAACACTGTTTCTCTGTCCATAAAGGCTGCCCGACCTACTGGGTATAACAGAATTTTATGTTTTTATTTCAATAAAAATCAGATTATCTGGTCACAATCACATTGTTGTCTCCTTCACCTTCATATCCAACAGTAAGTGCAAGGAGTTCATGGATTTCTTTGTCTGAGATCAGCTGCCTCTATCATGTCCCTTCCTTCCACAGGCCCCCAGCCAAACTTACTCTAAACCTTCCCACTGGCCTCGCCCTGAAATCACAACTTTCTCAACTTTCTTTCCTCTTTCCCCTGATGACCCCTCTGAATGCTTCTTGTCCACAAGATTCACCTCTAGTTCCCTTTGATCCTATTCTCATTAAACTGCTGACCACCCAATTTCCTGTCCTAACCCCCATGTTACCCCATCTGTCTCTCTTCAAGTGTTCTCCCTCCCGCCTTTAAACCTGCTATCAACACCCCTCCCTCCTCAAAAAAACAAACCCCTGACCCTCCTTGCAAACTACCAGCCCATCCACAATCTCCCTTTCCTCCCCAAAGCCATTGTACATGTGGTCGCTTCTCAAATTGATTCCCATTTTTCCTGGAACTCCATGTTTGAATCCCTCTAATCAAGTTTCCACTCCTGTCACAGTATTACAACACCTCTTAACGATGTCACTGTGACAAAAGAAAACCTTTTGTCCTCATTCCTCTCACTGTGTCTGCAGTCTTGAATATGGTTGACTATACCATCCTCCTCACCTGATTCCATTCTAACCAATCGAATCATAGCAAGAAAATCATGTACAATGGCTTCCCCTCCTGCTCCTGCACTATTACCTCTGGTGTCCCCCAAAGATCTAATCTCAGCTCCCTTCTATTTCTCATCTATATGCTGCACCTCAGCAACATCACCTGAAAGCACAACATTAGTTTTGACTTGAATGTGGACGACACCCACCTCTACAGCACCACCACCACCACTACCCCTTGACTCCTCTGCCATTGCTAAATTATCAGACTGCTTATCCAACACCCAATACTGCACGAGCAGAAATTTCCAATTAAATACTGGGAAGACTGAAACCATTGTTTTTGGTCCCAAAGCTGTGTTCCCTAGCTACCGACTTCGCCTCTCTCCCAGGCGACAGTTTGAGATTAATGAGTTCTGTTCACAGCTTTGGTGTCACATCTGACTCTTGAGATGAGCTTCTGACCTCATATTCATGCCATCACTATGCCTGCCCGTTTCCACCGGCCTGACTTGGCCCATGTGTCAGCTCATCTGCTGCTAAAATCCTCAATCATGTCTTTGCTAGCTCTGGACTTGACTATTCCAACACACTCCACCTTGCGTAAACTTATCATACAAATCTCTGCTGTCCATGTCGTAAATTGTCCCAAGCTTCGTTCCCATGTCACCCCTCTGCTTGCTGACCTACACTAGCTCCTGGTCAAGTAGCATCTTGATTTTAAAATTCTTGTCCTTGTTTTAAAATTCCTCCATGACCTCCCCTCCCAATCTCTGTAGTTTGCTCCAGCCTGCACAAACCTCCAAGATTTCTGTAGTCCTTTAAATCTGGCCTCTCGTGCATCCCTGATTCCAATCGCTCCACCACTGGTGAATGTGTCTTCAGTTGGCTTGGCCTCAGCTCTGGAATTCCCTCCCTACAGCTTGCCATCTCACCATCTCACTTTCCTCCTTTAAGACACTCCTTAAAACATTAATCTTTGGTCATCTGTATGAATATTTTTTATATGGCTCAGTGTTATAATTCACCAGTGAAGCATTCCAGAATTGCGTTACTTTTAAGGCACCATCTAGGTTGTTGCTGTTTGTGGCACCGTGTAAATTGGCTGCCACGTTTCCTGCATTACAACAATGACATAGGTACCAGAGCAGTGAAAGGATCTGTAGAAACTCTTTACTTACTTGCAGTGGACAAGCTACTCGTCAGTTTGGACAGTCCTCCGTTGGTCAGCAGTTGGTGGATGGCGGTGGATTTGCTGCTCCCGTTACCGCCCAGGAACCCCGGTGCAGGCGATGCACTGACTGTGCGGACAACAGGATTTGCTGCCATGGTGACGTGGCCCAGCGTGGAGGCTGAACTCTTCACGTTTGGGGTCTGTGGACGACATGGTTGCTGAAACATCAAGGTAAACACAGGGACCAAACACACCAGGCACAGCCATACAGGCCTGAAAACATGGCAGGACCAGAATGGGTGAGCCCAGGTTACTGAGGGGGCCAACTAGAGCCCATCCAATTTCTAGACCACCACTCGCTGCCCCACTCCACTTATTCCCCACCCCACACCCAATTAGCTCCACGCTCCTCCAGCTTCCCACCCCTAGGAGCAGAGGAATTGATAGACAAAGAAAATTCAAGATCCATCTTGTGTTCCTTCTAACATCATGGTAGCCGTATTAAATGGAAAATTGAATTGTCGACTAATCAAACTCTATCAATTAGTCTACAACAGACCCTAACATGAATGATAAAAAAAATGCCCAATGTTGGGCTGCTTTTGAAATGGTGGTTGAAAATCAAACTCACTGCATGCACATACGCCATGTCTCAAACTACTCATATCCTGGATTCAGAAAATTACATTTTTAAAAGATATCTATCTAATTTACATTTGAATAAATACCAACTGTTTCCACCAGATCCCTTGGGCAGTCTATTCCAGAGATTCATCACTCACTCATTGAGTTATTATTTCCACAGATCAGTTTTAAATTTACACGCCTTCAAGCACATGCCCTGTCCTTTGGTTTAACTCCTTTGACCACGGTGAAATAGCTGGCCATGGTGGACATTGTCCAGTCCTTTAGAATGTGAAAAAGCAGCAATCTGTTGTCAACCTTCTCTCAACGCAATGGTCTAAAAGGTATGAGATGCTGTGCAGGTGAATTGTACTGTACCTGGCCTGGGCTGGCAGATGTCAGGCTGGAGGCCTTCGTTCCAATCTCTTGCAGACTAAAGCTCAGTCCCTGGAGCAGGCTACTGGCAGATGGAGTCCCTAAACACAAACCAAGATGTCAGTAACCAGGATCCGCAACAACTGTGCAAGATCACTCATATTATTACAAAGCTAAAACACAACCATGTTTACACAGCCCTGGGGTCCTTTCCTGACCTATATGGGCTGAAATAGCAGCTTGGGAGCAGGAAGCAGCACTTTTAACCTCACTATGTCAAGGTGGAAAAGGAGCCACAATTCTTCACCTGATTATTAAGCACTGCCTCCCATCAAGATCCAATTATGTGCAGTTGATGACAAAGAACATGATCAGGCTCAGTGGCAATGCTGAATTGCCCAAAACTCATGAATCTAGTCTAATACCAGAATAGCCAATGTGAGCAAGAAAAGTGGGACAGAAAATTATGTTTTGACCATTTCATGAGTGCTTGGATCTTGAGTCAGAATAAGTGCCCAACATATAAATTAAGATATGCTCTTAAGGGCAGTGTCAACTTCTTGGTACATTCAAACCATATTAAACTGTAGCCTTTTAAAAAATTATTTCATGGGATGGGAGTGTCACTGGCAAGGTCAGTATTTGATGCTTATACCAAATTGCCCTTGAGAAGATGATGGTGAGTCACCTTAAACCACTTCTCAAAGATGATTTGTTCCAAGTAGGGATGGTATGTGGCTTGGAGAAAAACTTGCAGGTGGTGGTGTTCCCATGCATTGGCTGCCGTTGTTTTTCTCGGTGGTAGAGGTTGTGGGTTTGGAAGGTGCTGTTGAAGGAGCCTTGGCGAGTTGCTGCAGTGCATCTTGTAGATGGTACACACTGCCGCCTCTGAGCGTCGATGGTGGAGGGAGTGAATGTTGGAGGTGATGGATCAGATGCCAATCAAGCGGGCTGCTTTGTCCTGGATGATGTTTAGCTTCTAGAGTGTTGTTGGAGCTGCACTCAGCCAAGCAAGTGAAGAGTATTCCATCACACTCCTGACCTGTGCCTTCTGGATGGTGGACAGGCTTTGGGGAGTCAGGGGGTGAATTACTTGCTGTATAATTCCCTGCCTCTGGCCTGATGTTGTAGCCTCAATATTTATAGGGCTGGTCGAGTTAAATTCCATTCTCCAAGACAGCGATCTTGCAGAGTGCCCCTGTGCTTCAAGTCTCCTCTTACCCACAAATTAGCAGCATCTCTGCAGCAGCAGTTCTCCACACATCCTGGACCCAATCTATGCTGCTCATCAGCTAACACAGGAAAACATATTAAAGGCAGATGACCATTTCTGTGGTTACATTCTTCAGGGTCGATCTTGCAAACACAATGAAATCTGCTCACTGACAAGCCCAGCACTTCTCAATGAACTCAGCACTCAGAGCTTGGGGCAGGGGGAGAGTGGAGATCTTAACCAAACAGAATCATTCAGTCGTCCACACCAGAAGTAGCATTTCTTTCCGTTAACTAGGCCAAAGATGGAGCGCATTGCTGCGTTCAACAGCCCATACAAGAGGCCCCGATGGCTTGGCCACATTCAGGATTATGCTGGTCTGTAATACTCCTCGCATAGTAAAATAGCCAACCAACATTCAGTGGGGAGTCGGGAGATATGGGCAAGTGTCAAGCCCCAGTGACACCAAATTCCAGCGAGAAGATAGTGTTAACAGGAAATCAAAATCTTACTGAAGCAGCCATTCAGCCTAACGTGCATGTGCAAGCTCTTTGAAAGAATTATCCATTTCCTGCGCTTTCCACAGAGACCCTGCAATTGAAAAAATTTTTTTTTGTACAACTTCCTTTTAAAAGTTGCTAATCAATATGTTTCTGATGCCCTTTCAGGAAGCACATTCCAGATCACTACCTAAGCAGAATTCTCTCTTTTGCCAATTATCATTAATTTGCATCTTCTAGTTACCAATCCTCCTGCCACTGGCAATAGTTTCTCCTTATTTACTCCAAGAGAAAGTAATGGATTAAGGAACATATAGAGCATTAAGTACCTGAAGTTGTGATAGGAGCAGAATGAGGTTGCTGAGAAGTGCTGGAGCCCGGCGCAGCGACCAGTCTGGCCTGAATGGTATGGAAGGCACTGGCTGTTGTGTTCATGGCTG
Organism: Isurus oxyrinchus; assembly: GCA_026770705.1. Classification (NCBI taxonomy): domain Eukaryota; kingdom Metazoa; phylum Chordata; class Chondrichthyes; order Lamniformes; family Lamnidae; genus Isurus; species Isurus oxyrinchus. Next base: position 88,787,189 of record JANJGN010000017.1, read on the forward strand.
GAGCAGGTGAGGTTACTGGACTTGGGCAACTGGCGAATGTGTCCACAGAGACTGATCTGAGAGAAGCAGAGAGAATATGAGGAGATAAAGTCATCTTCATATTAAGAGAAGAACAATTGCATTTCACAAAGTTAAGACATGCCAAAGTGCTTTTGACTCAATGAAGTATTTCTGAAGTGTTATCATTGTTAGAAAGTATGAAACGCAATACAAATTTGGAGACAGCAAGATCCCACAAATGGCAAGGAGATAATTGTTGTATTATTTGTTCATGGGGTGCAAGCATTGCTGGCTAGAACAGCTTTTTAATGCCCATCCCTAATTGCCCTTGAGAAGGTGGTGGTAAGCTGCCTCCTTGACCCACTGCAGACCATGTGGTGTAGGTACACCCACAGTGCTGTTAGGAAGGGTGTTCCAGGATTTTGACCCAGTGACAGTGGAGGAACGGCAATGTAGTTCCAAATCAGGGTGCTGTGTGGCTTGGAGGGGAATTTTTAGTTGATGGTGTTTGCGTGCGTCTGCTGCCCTTGTCCTTCTCGGTGGTAGCAGTCGTGGGTTTGGAAGGTGCTGTCTCACGAGGCTTGGTGAATTCCTGCAGTGCATCTTGTATATGGTACACTCTGCGGCCACTGTGTGTCGGTGGTGGAGGGAGTGAATGTTGAAGGTGGTGGATGGGGTGCCATTAAAGCGGGCTGCTTTGTGCTGGATGATGTCCAGCTTGAGTGTTGTTGGAGCTGCGCTCATCCAGGCAAATGGACAGTATTCCATCACAGTCCTGACTTGTGCCTTGCAAATGCTGGACAGGCTTTGGGGTGTCAAGGTGAGTTACTTGCCGCAGAAGTCCAAGCTTCTGACCTGCTGTTGCAGCCACAGTATTTATGGCTAGTCCAGTTCAGTTTCTGGTCAATGGTAACCCCAGGAAGTCGATAGTGGGGGTTCAGCAACAGTAATGCCATCAAATGTCATGGGGAGATGGTTAGATTCTCTCTTGTTGGAGACGGGGATTGCCTGGCACTTGTGTGGCACGAATGTTACTTGCCACTTATCAGCCCAAGCCTGAATATTGTCCAGGTCTTAAATTATCAAACCATCTGCTTCAGTGATGTTGACTGTGACATAAATATTGGCCTGGACACCAGAAAGAACCCTCCTGTTCTTCTGTGAAATAGTGGGATCTTTTACATCATCAAAGTTCTTGAACTTTTTTTGGCTGAACGGCTCCTTTCTAAATGGATTAATAATCATGGACACCCCAACCGAAATTATAATACTATAAAATAGGAAAATACTGCATGTTAAAAAAAAAGTTTCAATAATGCTTTCAAGGTATTTACTTAGTTATCAGTGAGATGGATGTGCTTGCTTGATCCTTACACATTCCCCTGTAAGGTGAAACAGCCAGTTCACTTTGTGGCAGCTGCACATGACTCTTGGTACCTGGCTCACATTTCACATTATTTTGCAAACCTCCGAAAAGTCTCTGATCCTAATTTGAGAACAAGTGTTTTTATGTGACTTGAGAGACAAACGGAGACTCACAATTTAACATCGCCTCAGAAAAATGACATCTCAGGCAGCGCAGCACTCCCTCAGAACTGCATTGAGTGGCAGCCTGGATTATGGGGCACAATTCTCTGCAACCTGAACTCATGATCTCCTGACTCAGAGACAACAGTACTGTCCCCTGAGCCATGGCATCATTTCTATATCTACTGCTTGGTTTTGTCTCTGTCCATGTCCTTGAGTTAGCTGACTGACTGCTGCCCAGCTTGTCCTATTGGAAAGTGTATGTGGTGAAGGGACAACGCAGTGTGAGTCTCTGCATTTAGTCCTTCACTATAAGGTTTGCAGCAGGGATGGCCGTTAATGGAAACTTTGTCCATGATAGCCACTTATCAAAAACAAACCAAGCATCTAGCCTGGCATAACTGTAGCCCCTTTCACAGTGACCTCTGTTCTTCAGGCTCCCAGCTGAGGGTCACTAGGAACTGTAGTTTGTAGGACTGCCTGTTCCCTGCACAGAGCCCAACTCTTGTAAATTGATGCAGCCCTCAGACTTATGCAACTGAGCTAACCAATTTGAAATAACATCAACTGCAGTTCAACCTTTACCAGCACCAAGTGGCTCCTCAGTGAAGCGGGGCTGAAGGCCAGGTACTCAGCCTGGATTAACACCCTTCCTCTCCAGTTTCATCCAGCCCGAGCCTGTGTCAATGCTCCAGGGAGTAAATATTGCAAATGAAATCGTTCATAAAATGTTGCTGCACAGGAGGCTGCCATTCGCTCTATCTTGTTTGTGCTGCTTTTTGAATGGGTTACTAATAAACCCCACTCACCCATTCTTTCCCCATATTTCTGCATATTTCTTCCATCACAGGTGGATGCAGAATATAATCCCAGTCACAGGCCTTCAAACATCCTGATTCTTAGATTCATGGAAAATCTTATACTCTCTGTTCCAGTTTTACAAATAATTTACAGAGGCACCATAGAGGGCTGATGAGATGTACATGGACTTCCAAAAGGCATTCAATAAAATGCAACATAACAGGCTTGGCAGCAAAGTTAGAGCCTATGAAATAAAAGGGAGACAGTAACAATACAAGTACAAAATTGGTTGAGTGACAGGAAGGAGAGGGTAGAGGTGAATGGTTGTTTTTCGACTGGAGGAAGATTTCCACGAGGTTGGTGTTAGGACCCCTGCTTTTCTTAATGTATATTAATGGCCTAGGCTTCAATGTACAGGGCACAATTTCAAAATTTGCAAATGACAGAAAATTTGCAAGTTTGTCAACTGCTAGGAGGATAGTATTCAATTTCCGAAGAACATTGACAGGCTGGTGGAAAGCGCAGACAAGTGGTAGATGAAATTTAATCCAGAATGTGTGAAGCAACCATTTTGGTAAGAATAAAGAAAGGCACTAAAAACTAAATGGTATAACTCTAAATGGGATGCAGGAACAGAAGAACGTGGGGTTATTTCTGCACAAATTATTGAATGCGGCAGAGCAGGTTGAGAAAGTGGTTAAGATGATATACGCGATCCTGGGCTTTATAAATAAGGACAGAGTATAGAACGAAGGAAGTTATGATAAACATGTCTAAAACACCAGTTCAGACTCAACTACAGTATTATGTCTGGTTCTGGGCACCACACTTCAGGAAGGAAGTAATGGCATTAGAGAAGGGGAAAGAAAGATTCATAACAATGTCTCCAAGGGTGAGCGACGTCAATTATTGGATAGATTGGAGAAGCTGGGGATGTTCTCCTTGGAGAAGAATGAGAAGAGATTTGATGAAGGTTTTCAAAATCATGAGAGAACTGGACAGAGTAGATGGGGAGGAACCTTCCCCCTTTGTGGAAGCATCGAGAGCAGAGAACATGATTTAAGATAATTGGCACAATAAGCAATAGCAACACGAGGAAAATCTTTTTTCCTAGCAATGGTTAGGATCTGGAAGGCACTAGCTGACAGCATGCAAGAGGCAGATTCAATCTTGGCTATCAAAGAGGAATTAGATCATTATCTAAACAGATTATTTTCAGAGCGATGGGGAAAAGGTAAGGGAGTGGGACTAGGTGAACTGCACTCGTCAAGAGTCAGCACAGACACAATAAACCGAATGGCTTCCTGCTGTGCTGCGTAACCATTTTATCATTCTACGATCCAGACACGAGAGACAGTGCTTCTGAGCTCCAGGAGAGTGACTGGTGGACATGTATGAGCCAGATCAATGGGTACAGCCACTGATGAGATTCAGGATCGATAGCCAGGCCACAGTGCATGGTAATTACTCAAGATTGGAACACAGTCCACAGTACAAAGGGTGCCCTAGCACTGGTACACTAATCACATTGCAGCCAGTAACCAGACACTGAGGCACTGACCAAAGTACAGCCAGTGTCCAGACACTGGGACACTGATTAAACTGCAGCCAGTGCTTTAACACCAAAACATTGATCAAATACAGTCAGTGATGAACTGGTGTAGTTTTTTATCCATACTGCAGCACATTGCTTTGTATTAACACAATTCAAGGAGAGGTGGAATTACAAAGTAACTGAATGTTGTGAAGCTATAAATGTATACATTATTGGAAAATATTTTTCTTTTAAAATAGAGGTTTAGTCTGTGGGTGTGTATTAATTGGATTAAAGCCAGCTAGACTGGGTGCCTTGATGTGTACTAGTTTTGAGATGTAAGAGAGGTAGAGTGTATTTGCATTTTTTGAATAGAGCATTCAAGAAGTGGGGTGAATTCTGGCATCTAGCCAGCAGGGAAAAGCAATATGTTTATATTACCAATAAAATTGGTACTATGAAAAGGGGTTTTATTGTTTGAGATGGAGTTCAAAGTGGCTGGCGATACAATAAGAATTTACATTCAATGGGCTGTGCTAGGTATAACAAGACAACCATGTTGTATGTGTAAAGGAGAGGTAATGTGAGATCAAAAGCAGCTGTAAACCTCCAACTGTCTCCACAGGAACCAAAGTGAAAAGAACATCATTTGGAATTCTTAAAGTTAAAATGCTTTGCCTGGTGTCTGGTTAAGTCTATGGGTTGCTGTTGCCTTAATTGAGATTAGTTTGGGAATTTGTTAAAAGTTATGATCGTAGTAATTGTAGTCATGTGTATATATTTAATTTGTGTAAATTAATAAAACTTCTGGAGAACTGATGGTCTGATTCCTGAATTTAGAGTTGCATCTCAAACATAACACTTAAAATTATAGGTTATGACAGTTTAAAGTTTCCCTCTGGGATTTTTTTAAATAACTCAGCTTTACCAAAAGGCTATCTCATAACACTGAACAACAGCTCCTTACGAAGAAATCAAGACTGGAGGAAGTATTTTTGAATTCATTGGCAGAACCAGTCCGAGGCCCAGAGGTCAATAAATATTAAAAGCTCACCTTCCAACAATTATTCAACAAGCTCACTCTTAAACCAGATGACATATTACAAGGCCAGCTTTCAAAGGGGCTTGAAGTACAGCCGCTGTCACCCTCACTGCCCTTGATGTAGGCTCTCAGGAGAGGGGTATCGTATATCTCAGAACCCTGAGTATCATGGCACTTTCTGTCCCTAGGCCCGAATCTGGTTATGTCACGTTCCATGTGCAGCTCGACCCTACACCAGTGCAACTCCTTCCTCTCAGAAAGCTGTCACTATGGCTTTTTGCAGGTAAACATCTCTACAATTTCACACTATGAAAATTTCCTGGGATTTATGCTGCTGCGTGAGACTGCACTCACCTTTGACCTGTGAGAGATCCAGTCAGTTCCTTGCTGCCAGATCCTGGTTGACTCACTGACAACGTTAAGGATTTCCCTGCCCCACCTGTCAAGTAGGAAAAATATATCAAGTTGTCTCCATCAGCCTGACTCAGAGTCAACACTCACCATGATCAGATGACATTTCTGCTCCAACTTGGTTAAAAACTCTTTTACAATTTTACTAAAAATTCTAACAGCAGCCTCCACTCCCCTTGGTCTGGCGGTTACCCCACTCTCTGGACCAGAGTCCTCTGGTTTTTCAGTGCCCAGCACAACATCCACAAATTTCTCAAGGGAACAGATAAGCTGACCCCAGGTACAAAAGTTAAAAACTGCAGATGCTGGAGATTTGCAATTAAAACAGGAAATGTTGAGAATACTCAGCAGCTCTGGCAACAACTGTGGAAAGAGGAACAGAGTTAATGTTTCAGGTCAATGACCTTTCACCAGAAACCAGTCATCGACCTGAAACGTGAATTTTGTGTCTCTCTCCAGAGATGCTGCCAGACCTGCTGAGTATTTCCAACATGATTTTTAGAACACCCAAACTCAACTATGTTCAGAATTGCTGTAGAACTCCAGGCTGGGGCAACAAAGGACCAGTCTTCAGAAAGAGATGCCCAATTTAGACTCAACTTTGCAACATCCCTTCTACCCCTAGACTGCTTTAAGGCATTTAGTTAGAGAACTTTTCCTTGGATTCAAAGCTATTCCCCTACTGACCACAATCATCAATACTGAGCGCAAAAGAAGAGACAAGCAGCAGCAATCCTTTAAGGCCAGACATTTAAGATGTGACCTGCTGCACAAATGGAAAGTGCACCGACAGCGGATTAAAATTATTTTAGTGAGATCCTGGTGAGTACAGCACCACTCCTACCTGAGCAGCTGTGTCAGTTGCCATCTCGAGGCCGTGTTCTTCACCAGAGCAATCATCCTTGAACTGCTCCTCATCTGGCTCAAGTCTACCTTACTTGTGCATCTTTAGGATTTACAGTTAGCTTTCTTATGCTCAGCCTCCCAGATCACTGTGACCTACAACCCAAAATGTGAGCCCTGCACTCAATCTGGTGAGGTTGCACCAAAAGGGAAAAGAGACATGCTAGGCACTATATTCAGCTTACCGCATGCAACAACCCTGATTCCCTAGACCAAGGACAATGAAAGAAAATAATCTACAATCAGACTGTGATAAATATGCTACAAGCACTAGAACAGAGTAGCTTAAGAGTAACAGGTGAGCAGGACAGGAGGCAGTGCAGCACTCCCCATTCATTGTGACTACATTCCCTCTATAACTAGAAGCTCCGACTTGCTTCTTCCCCAAGGCTCCCCCCTCACAAAACCTGTTAATTTCATTTTGGGTTTCCCTCATGGCTGCCATAGCTCCTCGTAACCTCCAACACAAGTGCAGCATTGATGGTGCTTCAAACAAGTTTTCCAAATTTGGAACATGGTTTATGAACTCCCCAGCTATCTAAGTGCACGTGTGAGAGATATCCAGCAGAATATGTTAAACAGTTTCTACTTGCTTTGCAATTGGATTTATTTGCTCAGCTTGATGCTGATTGCCCATTCCCCACATCGGCACCCAACAGAGCTCTCACGTAACAATTTCTGGAACATCAGCTCCCAAAGCAATGGAGGAGCAAGGAATTGCAGTAGGAAGGAAATGGGACAAGGACTGGTTCCCCTCTCCTTCAAGGGCCAGTTGCTTTTCTGCTTGTAGAGGGTACTGAACTATGCAATGAAGCCTAATAGCGTGATACCTGCTTACCCTCCTTGGCACCTGTGTAAGGCATGGTAGCAGCTGACGTCTCTCCTTGGGAGAGAATGGTTACTTTGATCTTGGCTCTTTTTGCGGGCTTGGAGACCACTTGAGTTGGGCTGGATGTTTGCCGTCTTTTCAGCTGATTCTTCATGTCCTCCTTCTCCACCAACTCTTGCTGCTCCGAGGACAGTGGAACTGAAATTCAGCAATGTACATTGTAACTGATGGGAGCAGTCCAGTAAAACAACAATAAAAGCTGCAGCGTTCAAAACACTCCTCATTTAATTGCTGATGGACAATTAGCAATGGTTGAGAGTTAAGCTTCTGAACATAAATCATGCTGAGACTCCAGTGCAGTACTGAAGTGGTAATGCACTGTCAGAGGTGCCATTTTTCACATGAGACATTGAATCAAGGCTCCGTCTGCCCTCTCAGGTGGATGTAAAAGATTCCGTTTCACTTATCAAATAAGAGGGAGGGTGTTCCCGCTCATGCTAGGGTTTGACAGGGTAAATGCTGAGAGGCTATTTCCCCTGGCTGAAAAGTCTATAATTACTGGTCATAGTCTCAGGAAAAGGAGTTGACCATTTTTAATCGAGGAGTAACTGTTTCACTCATTGGGTTCCAGATCTTTGGAACAGTTGAACCCAGGGAGGTGCGGCTGCTCAGTTATTGAGGATATTCAAGGCTATGATTGATAGATTTCTGGGTGCTAAGTGAATTAAGGGATATGGGATAGTGCAGGAATCTGCAGGTAAGGTCGATGATGAGGCCTGATCATACTGAATGGTGCAGCGAGCTCAAAGAGCCAAATGGTTTATTTCTGGTCCTATTTTTAATGATCTGATGGGAATTCAAAGCCAACCATTAGCCTTTGAGAATTGGAATTCATTTGGAAAAACAACCAGGAAACTGCCAGTTTTTAACCAGTAAAAGTGGCCATGAAGTTCTGGATTGCCATTAAATCCCAATTAGTTCAATGGTGTCCTTGGAAGAAAGAAAGCTGCCCTCCTGCGCTTATACTCCACTCCAGGCCCACATCAATAGCATGGACTTTTAACTACCCTCTTAAGCATCCACACAGTTCTATTAACTGTGAGCTTTTTAAAATTGTGGAGGAGGCATGAGATGGCTTTTTTTTAATGTTCTTATTCTTTGGCCAATATTTATCCCGCAACCAACTTGATAGAATCATTAGGCCAATTTCTTTTAGTAAGAAAGGAAGGTGACAGAGTGGTGAGTATTAACACTGTAATTTTTTTTCACTCCAAGTTAGGACAGTGGGTTAAATTAAGTTAGTTAGTGGGTTTATAAGTTAAGTAGATTTAAAAGGTAGATTTAGATGACAAAAAATGGGAGGAGGCTCAATTGGAACAAAAACACCAGCATGGACTGCTTGTGCCCAATGGTCTGGTTTCTGTGCTGTATATTTTGTGTAAACACCAGAAACGTTGCACACAGATCACATACAATGGCCCCTTGAAATTGCCGTGTGTATCCAGCCACAGAAAAAAAATTTTAATCGCCTACACACTTAAACAAATTGTCCGGGCACTCAAAAAAATTACAGCCTATGTTGGTGGCAGGGACAGAAACCCTCATCTCATTTAAAAACACTTGACCATCCACTTGAAATGCTGTGAGCTAGGAGTGAGATTACTTTTTTTTTTGAGTAGCACCGACACAATGGGATGAATGTCTCATAAATTTTTCTGTGCTTTTAAAACATATTACTTTATCATGATCACACTGCCAGTTTGTGGGAGCTTGCTGTATGCAAATTGGGTGCTGTATTCTTTACATTTCAGAAGTGAGCACATGTCAAAAAAAGTACTTGTGACCGTAAAGCACTTTGGCAGGTCTTGGGATTGTGAAAAGCACAAAAGGCTGGTTAGGGTTTAGAAGAATGAGAGATGATCTCACTCAAACATATAAGGTTCTCAGAGGGTTTGACAGAACGGATGCTGAGAGGCTGTTTCCCCTGTCTGGATGGAGAGTCTGGAATTCAGGGGTTCAGTGGGCCATTTTGATTAAAATCAGGAGAAATTTCTTCACTCACAGTGGTGAATCTCTGGAGTTCTCTATATTGAGGACCCTGGTTGCTCAATATATTCAAGACTGGAAAGAGTTTTGGTGAATGAGAAAACTGAGGGATATGGGAAATGATGGGGGGGGGGTGGAAATGATTCGTCATTTATATAAACGACATAGATGACAATGTGGGGGGTAGGATTAGTAAATTTGCGGATGACTCAGAGATTGGCCGGGTGGTTAACAGTGACGATGTGTGTCTTGAGCAACAGGAAGATATAGACGGGATGGTCAAATTGGCAGATAAGTGGCAGATGGAATTTAACCCTGAAAAGTGTAAGGTGATACACTTTGGAAGGAGTAATTTGACAAGGAAGTATTCAATGAACGGCATAACACTAGGAAGTTCTGAGGAACAAAGGGACCTTGGCGTGTGTGTCCATAGATCTCTGAAGGCAGAGGGGCATGTTAATGGGGTGGTGAAAAAGGCATATGGGACACTTGCCTTTATCAATCGAGGCTTAGATTACAAAAGTAGGGAGGTCATGTTGGCGTTGTATAGAACCTTGGCAAGACCACAGCTGGAATACTGTGTGCAGTTCTGGTCACCACATTATAGGAAGGATGTGATTGCACTAGAGGGGGTGCAGAGGAGATTCACCAGGATGTTGCCTGGGATGAAACATTTAAGTTATGAAGAGAAGATGGATAGACTTGGGTTGTTTTCGTTGGAGCAGAGAAGACTGAGGGGTGACCTGATCGAGGTGTACAAGATTATGAGGAGCATGGACAGGGTGGATAGGGAGCAGCTGTTCCCTTTAGTTGAAGGGTCAGTCACGAGACGACATAAGTTCAATGTGAGGGGCAGGAGGTTTAGGGGGGATGTGAGGAAAAACATTTTTACCCAAAGGGTGGTGACGTTCTGGAATGTGCTGCCTGGGAGGGTGGTGGAGGTGGGTTGCCTCACATCTTTTAAAAAGTACCTGGATGAGCACTTGGCACGTCATAACATTCAAGGCTATGTGGGCCAAGGGCTGGTAAATGGGATTAGGTAGGTAGGTCAGGTGTTTCTCACACGTTGGTGCAGACTCGATGGACCGAAGGACCTCTTCTGCACTGTGTGATTCTGTGAAAGTGGGGTGGCTGTCGAAGTTCAGCCTTGATTTTATTGAATGGGGGAGTAGGTTCCAAGGGCTGTGTGGCCTACTTGTGCTCGTTTCTTTACACTGTCACATTAAATTTAGCTCCTTCTTTATCTACAAGAATCAGTATCACGGCTCAAGATCTTCAGTTTTAATCATTAATATGCACCAAGTTCCTTGGTCTCAGCCTTAAAGCTCCGAGAGTTTTGGAAAGGAGGAAAAACAATATCAGGATTTTGGGCACCAACAGAAGTTCAATTGTGGTCATTTCAATGGTCCAACAGTCTAACCTTCAATGTTCCCTCTGATTTTTTTTTTTGGTGTACTGTCTATTCATTTAAGCGCATAGACCCTTGAAATTATTTTGCACAGCCACAGATACGCAGTAACTGAAAGGGACCAATTTATGCTTGGCCAGTATGGGAGCTCCAGATTCAATCAGATAACCTCTTATTCTTCTAAACCCAATTTTACTCAATATCTCCTCATCTGACAACTCTCTCATCCCAGGAATCAATTTAGTGAAGTTTTGTTGCACCCTGTGTAAGGAAAGTGCATCATTCCTTGGGTACGGAGACCAAAACTGTACACGGTACTCCAGCTGTGGTCTCACAAAGCTCTGTATAACTGCAGCAAGACTTCCTAACTGTTATACCCCCAAACCCATTGTAATAAAGGTCAACATACCATTTGCCTTCAAAACTGCTTGCTGTACCTGCAATTTAAGTTTATGTTTTGTATACAACAGACGTCAATCCCTCAGAGAAGCAATATTTTGTAATTTCCTACCATTTAAAAAAAAAAATCAGGTTTTCTAATCTTCCTACCAAAGTGAATCTCCGTATATTAGCTGCTTGTACAAAGACGGTATGGTACAGATTTAAGGTTTTGGGCAAGAGATACAGGTAGCATGTGAAAAAGATCATTGCGGTAAGGATCTGGAACCTGCTGTCTGCGAGGGTGGTGGAAGTGGAGATGATTGATGATTTCAAAAGAAAACTGGATGGGCACGCAAGGGATATAAGCTTGCAAGGCTGGGGGATAGAGTAGGAGAATGGGATTGACTGCATTGCTCTACAGAGAGCTGGCATGGACCCAGTTGGTCGATGGACCTTCTTCTGTGCCTTAAATGACTAGACATAATAATTCAGCTGTTACCTTCTTACCCACTTCATGCATTGAATTCAATCGCAATGAATCCCTAACTTTTATACTCCATTTGAATTGCACTCTGTGCATCAGCAGACACTGTTTACTTTAATAGCCCTTTTCCAATCACCAGTGCTCAGTCAGCTTCCTGGTCAGCCCTATTCAGGCAATCATTTACAGCTGATGAATTGTTAATGCCACAGCCAGTTTCTGTCAAGTGTTCACTACCTTGTAGTTTCTTTTATAGTTTTTAAAGTTTAAGCTTAATTAAAAACTAAATTTAAGTTTGAGACTACTCAACCACTAAATATCAGAGACTTCTCACTGTCACCAAATTTCCAACTTCTATATTCTCTAAATGATGCACTCCATGTATCATCACTTTGTAACTACTCTCTTGACATTATATTCGAGTTACCTAACTGATCCCTCCTTCTGTAAATAACAGGAATGTCATTTACAACTTTCCAATTCCCAAGGAACAATACCTGAATCCAGGGAACTTCAGAAAATTATGGGCAAAACATATGCAACTTTCTAACTTTTTTAATATCCCAGAGTGGAAGCCTCAGTTCCTAAACATTTGTTCGGCTTAAATCCTATTATTTTTCCCATGACATTTTTTCTAAATGGTAACAAATTAGATTTATATAGCGCCTTTAATGTATAAAATGCCTCAAGGCACTACATGCAAGTGTTATAAAATAAAATTTGATATCATACCACATTAAGAGATGTGAGGACAGATGAACAAAAGTTATGCTTTAAGGAAAATCTTAAAGGTAGAAAGAGAAGTAGAGAGACAGATTGGTGTAGGGAGAGAATTACAGAGCTTGGGGCCCAGGCCACCAGCAAGGGAGTATTAAAATTGAGGCTGCAGAAGAAGCTAGAATTAGAGGAGTACAAATAGCTAGTAGGATTTTAAGGCTAGAGGAGATTATTGAGAGGGAGGAACCGAAAACGGAAATGAAGTTTTAAAACTAAGGCATTACTTAACCAGGAGCCAATGTAGGTTGTCAGTTCGCACAGAGGTGATAGGTAAATGGGATTTGGTGTGATCTTGGAGGTAGAACATGGTGCTCAATCAGCAATGAATTGGAATAGTCAAGCCTCAAACTAACAAAGCCATGGATGAGGGTTATTGTAGCAGATAAGCAGAGGCAGAGGCAGGGTCCAAGTCCTGCAATGTTATGGGGTGGAAATATACAGATACCTAGACAAATATGACACCATGGTTGAGAACAATCTAGGTCAGCGTCAGAGAGGTGTTTAGTGGGGTTGCCAACCCTCCAGGATTATCCTGCAATCTCCAAGCACTGAAGATCAACCTTCAGGACACTGCTGTGTGCAACCCTGGAGAAATATCACAGGGATATTAAAAAAGAATTTTTTTACTCATTTTCTTTGAGCATTTCTCTTTACCAGATATAAAAATATTGTAAATGGGAAAAAGGCTGGTTGGCTGACAGTCAAGTATCATCCAATTGGGTAACGAGTCTTTTTGCTTTCCAATTGGTGAGGAAGGCAGTACGCCACAGGGATTGATGTGTTGACCGCAGCTGGAGCGTGGGGAAAGTCATGTGATTAAAAACTCTAAGAATACATTAAATTGCAGATAGCAACCCCGGTGCTTGGGAGAGGGACAGAGTTGGTGGCTGGTGCGAGGTTTTCGGATGGGGATCAAAGACAATGGCTTTGGTCTTCCAAAAACTTAGTTGAATGAAATTTCTGTTCATCCAGTACTGATCATCAGACAAGTTATCTGATAATTTAGAGAGAGTGCAGGGGTTGAGAAAGATGGTGGTAAGCTAAGAACTGGGTGTTGTCAGCATGCTTGCATCTGGAAACTGACGTAGTCAGTTAAATCCAGTAAGCTCCTCCTTGAACTTACTTTCAGTTTCTGCTGCACTGAAAATCAATGCTGCTGAAATCCAGCTCTAGTAACAAGCAACCAGTGTAGATGGAACCAAACGTGCATTCACACAACACGATACTGAAGCATGGGATTCAGCATCAGTGTGTCAAGTCCTGACTTGAGCTAGGATGCCCGAGAGGAGACAGACTTACCAAAGACACAGGATGAGCTGGCTGGATTCAAATTCTTCCTCACCAGCATGTTTTGTTTCAGAAAAGCAGCAAACTGAGCTGGAATCAATCATAGGACAATTAGCAAATCAGAAGACCTCCAGTCCCATCTGTAAGATTCTCAGAAATGCACACTGATTCATTCAAAGTTAAACTTAGGATCCACAGACAGTGGACTGTCCAGATCTGGTGCAGCCTTGCTGCTCAGTGATTGGTGTGGAACTCAAAGAATCACAGAATGATACAGTAAAGTTAGATGAGAAAATAAGCAGTGAGGAGAATACAAAAAGCCTGCAAAGGGATATAGACAGCTTAAGTGAGTGATCAACAATATGGCAGATGGAATATAATGTGGGAAATGTGAAGTTATCCACTTTGAGAGCAAAAACAGAAAATCGCATTTTCTTTTACATGGTATGCAACTGGGAAACTGATATTCAGGAGGGTCGTTGTACATGAATCTCACTAAATTAACATGCAGGTACAGCAAACAATTAGGAAAGCAAATCATAAGTTGCTCTTTATTCCGAAGAGATCGGAGGTTAAGAGTGAAAAAGTCTTACTGAAATTGCACAGGGGTTTGATAAGACTACATCTGGAGTATCACACAGTATGGCCTCCCCTACCCAAAGATGCATATACTTGCCTTGGAAGGGGTACACAAAATTTTACTGTATCAATTCCTGGGATGAGGAAATCGCCCTATCAGGAGAGATTGAGTAGACTTTATCTATATTCCCAAGAATTTAGGAGAATCGGAAATAATCTCATTGAAACAGACATATAAAATTCTTTAGGTGCTCAACAAAGTGGAGGCTAAGAAGCTGTTTCCCATGGCTGCTAAGTTGAGAACGAGGGGTCATTTCTCAAGATAAGGGGCTGGCCAATTAGGACAGACATAGGGAGAAATATCTTCAATCAAAGGGTTGAGGCCTTTTGGAATTCTTGAACCCCGATGTGGATGCTCAGTAACTGAGCATTTTCAAGGCAGAAACTGATTTTTGGAAATGAAGGGAATTAAAAGGAATGGAGATTGTGTGGGACGGCAGAGTTGAGGTCAAGAATCAGCTAAGTTCTTATTTAATAGCAGAACTGATGCAAAGGGCCAAATGGTCTACTCCTGCTCCTATTTCTATGCATTCTTATATCAGAAGGCCATTTGGACCATCATGCCTGTGCGAGCTCTTTGCTGGAGCTATCCAATTAATCACAATCCACTGCTCTTTCCTTATAGCCCTGTCAGTTTTCCCCTTTCATGTATTTATCCAATTCCCTTTTGAAAGTTAACATACAAGCCACTTTCTCTGCCTTTTGAGAGAGTGTCTTTCAGATCACAACAACTTGCTGCATGAGAAAATTCTCAGTACTGAAATATGGGATTAAGAGTATCTCAACTAAGTTAACATATCATGATTCCAACCAAAGCCTAAGCAGATTCTGTCCATTCGAGATGAATCCTTGAATATTCAGCACTGGTGGAACTCAAGACAAACAACTAACACTGTAAAGCACAAATGTTACAAGAACAGAGCGCCTGGCGCAAGGATGGAGGAGGGGGGGTGCACACGGTGGGAGAGAGGTTGCGCCAGCACCGGGGTGGGGATGGAGAAGAGGTCACGACGGCACAGAGGGAGACAGCTCACAGTATGGAGGATTACACGGTGACACAGATTGGATAGGCTTTGCTGAAACAACCTGCGTGCAGAATTCAGAGATTTAGTTCTAACCCTCAAAGCTGTACCACACTGCGCACCCCTCCCTGGAACTCCTCAGCATCTCACCAGCCAAGTGTTGGTCTAATTTGTGCAACATGTGCCCTTAACTGCTCTGAGTTACCTTGAGCTTGTTTCTGGGTCAGCACCGTGCCAGTCCTCTGCATGTGCTGTTTGAGAATGTGGGTGAACTGAGCGGAGAGGCTGGGCGACTGGCTGGCAGCAGTGGCAGTGGCTGTGATCAGGCTGGCCTTCTGGGCGGGTGACAAGGTTGAACTCTTGGTCTTCGGGCTGGAATTAGGGCTGCTTGACACACTGGATGTGCCCTGTGAAGACAGACGGAACGTCAGAACATATAAAATAGAAGTAACAGTAGGCCATATGGTCTGTTGAGACTGCTCCAACATTCAATAAGATCACAGCTGATCCAATTTTGAACTCAACTCCATTTTCCTGCCTGTACCCCATAACCCTCAGCTCCCCTCTAGTCCAAAAATCTTTCTCAGCCTTGAATATATTCAGTCACATCTCAACCACCCAGCTCTCTGAGTAACATTTACCCAATCTTCTGGTCTACTACTCATCTTCACAACATTATATGCCTTTTCTTTCAATTTGATACCATCCTTAACTTCTTTAGTTTGACAAAGATGACTGATACTTCTCGTTGAGTTTTAGGAACATAGGACTTAGGAGTAGATTATTCAGTCCTTCTGGTTGTGCTCTCAACTCCACTTTCCTCTCTTCACCAACCCCCATTAACCCCTGACTCCCTTGTCTATCAAAAATCTGTCTAATTCTGCCTTGAATAAATTCAATGACCATTTTCCAATACTTTCTGGGGAAGAGAGTTCCACATTATCACGATCCTTGGGCAGAAACAATTTCTCTTCATCTCCATGTTAAACAGGAGACCTCTTATTCTTAAACCGTGCCCCCTGGGATCTCGTCTCTCCCACAAGTGCTATCTACCCTATCAAATCTCCTCAAGATCTTATATGTTTTGATATGATCATCTCTCATTCTTCTAAACTCCAGTGGAAATAATGTTAAACCTTTCTTCAGAGGATAAGCCCTTCATCCCAGTCATGAGTCAAGTGAACCTTCTCTGAACTCTTCTAATGCAATTATATCTTTTTTCAAATAAGACAACCAATACTGTACAGGGTATTCCAGGGGTGGTCTCACTAATGCCCTGTACAGTTGCAGTAAAACTTCTTGACTTTTATATTCCAATCCCCTTGCAATAAATGCCAACATTCCATTTTCCTTCGTAAGCACTTGCTGTAGCTGCAAAATAACTTTTTGTGATTGATGTACCAGGACACCCAGATCCCTCTGTACTACCGAGTTCTGCAATCTCTCTCCATTTAAATAGCATACTGCTTTTCTATTCTTCCTGCCAAAGTGGACAAGTTCACAATTTCCCACATTCCACTCCATCTGACAATTTTTTTTGCCCACTCACTTAACCTATATCCTTTTGCAGGCTCCTCTTCCTCCTCTTGACAACTTACATTTCTACCTATTTTGATGTCATAGACAAATTTGGCTACAATACATTCGGTCCCTTCATCCAAATCGCTGATGTAGATTGTAAATGGTTGAGGCCCCAGCACTGATCCCTGTAGCACTCCACTTGTTGCAGCTTGCCAACCCAAAAAGACCCATTTCTGTTCACAAACCAATCCTATATCCATGCTAATATGTTATCCCCTGCACCATGTTGTAACCTTTAATGTGGCACCCTATCAAATGCCTTCTGGAAATTCAAGTACACCACATCTACAAGTTCCTCTTGATCCTCCTTGTTATTCCTCAGAAAACTCTTTAAAAAAAAATTAGTTAAACATGATTCCCATGCACAAAGCCATGTTGACTCTGCCTGATCATATTATGATTTTCTAAGTATCCTGCTATAACATCCTCAATAATGGATTCTAGCAATTTCACTATAACAGATGTGAGGCTAACTGGCCTGTAGTTTCCTAATTTCTGAGCCATCCTCTCTTGAATAAAGGTGTTAGCTATTTTCCAATCCACTGGGACCCTTCCAGAATCTAAGGAGCTTTGAAAGATTGTAACCAATGCATCCATCTCTGCAACCACTTCTTTTAAGACCTGAGGATGCAGGCTATCAGGTCCTGGGAGCTTAATCGTTTTCCCAGTACCTTTTCCCTGGTGATGGTGATTGTTTTCAGTTCCTCTCTCCCTTTCACCTCTTGATTTTCAACTGTTTGGGATGTTTTCCAAATCTTTTACAGTGAAGACAGACACAAAATACCTGTTCAACGCCTCTGTCATTTCCTTGTTTCCATTATCAATTCCCCAGACTCTCTTTAGAGGACCAACACTTACTTTAGTTACTCTTTCACTATTTAAATACTTGAAGAAACTCTTAGTATCTGTTTTTATATTACGAGCTAGCTTTCTCTCATATTCTTTCTCAATGAAACTTAACTTTGTTGAGAATTATAAAATATCCCCTTAAATACCTGCTACTTTTTATCTCCCATTTTACATTAAAATCTATTTTCCCAGTCCACTTGAGCCTTTATTTGTACCTTTATTTAAACTCATAAAAAGTGGCCTTCATGAGGTTTTAATCCCCTCACTCTGATGGTGCAGAGCTCCCTCAACACCACCCCTCCGACAGTGCTCAGCTCGCTCCGTACCACATCTTCTGGCAGTCTGGAACTCCATCACTACTGAAATCAGAGTGTCGGCTGAATTATCCACTCAAGTCTCTTGAACGATTTTTGAACCCGTGATCAGCTGTACTCGAGGTGAGAGATTTACGCAATGAGCCAGTGCTGGCACTGATGTGTCTATACACATGCAGCAAGAAGGCAGTGAATCCAGTGAATCTATCTGAAAGGTAGTGCAGCAGACCAATACTGGTGCTAAGCTCAACCATCATTGCACAGATCAGGGAATCAAACCTCAGATCTTCCTGTTCTGTATAGGACTATGAGGTAGCCAGCAAACCTCAGATCTTCCTGCTATGTGCTGTTCCACACTGATAGATTGCAGCAACACCAAATTCTCAGAGTTAAAATGTTTGATTCCACAGAATAACAACAACTTGTCCTGAACGAAGTTCCTAAAACCTTCATCAAAGAGGTAGGTTTTAGGGATCATCTTAAAAGACAAGAAGAGATTCTAGGAGAGGATTCCAGTGCTTAGGCAGCTGAAGGCAAGGCCACCTCTGGTGGAGTGATGAAATTTGAGAATGCACAAAAGGCCAGAACTGGAGGAGTGCGGAGATCTTGGAAGGTTGTTGGGCTGCAGGATGTTAGAGATAGGGAGGACCAATGCCATAGGGCTTTCAATTTTAAAATGGGGATGTTACCAGACCAGAAGCCAATTCAGGTAAGCAAATACATGGGGGATAGAGGAGTGAATCTTGTGCCTTGCAAAAGCCTGGATTTACGCTTTGACTTTTTATTTTCTTTATTATTTCGTGGGATGCGGACATCGCTGGCAAGGCCTGCATTTGTTGCCATCCCTAACTGCCCTTGAACTGACTGGCCTTCTACGCCATTTCAGAGAGCAGCTAAGAGTCAACCACATAGCTGTGGATCTGAAGTCACATCAGCCAGACCAAGGAAGGACAGCAGATTTCCTTCTCTTAAGGCCATTAGTGCATCAGATAGGTTTTTACAAAACTTGATGATAGTTTCATGATCATCATTACTGAAACCAGCTTTCAATTCCAGATCTTATTAATCCAATTCAAATTCCACCAGGTGCCATGGCGGGATTTGAACCCATGTCCCCAGAGCATGAGCATGGACCTTGGGATTACTAGTCCAGTGACATTACCATGACAACACCCCTTTAAATCCAAAGCGAAGCCAAGCTAACTTTGGAAAAGGAGGGATTAATTTGATCTCTTGGGCATAACATCACTGCTGAGAAGTTCAACTCTGGCTGAGGTTGCTATAGGAATGCAAGGTAAGAATATCGAGTTACAGCCGGTCTGAGCTGGTGAAGAAGTCGGAAGAATTCTCTGAGAATAAGACAGGATTGTGAAACTGTGGCTGCGAGGCAGCTGGGGACGGAGGTTTTGACAGAGCAAGCAAAGGAGACCATAAAGGTCAATTCTGGGAATCAAGCAGTTAAGGTTGGGAAGGACGTGCCTTTTGGGGATCTGTGGAAATCAGGTAAGGTGAGGCTGCTGCCTGAAAGGGCTTCTGGCCTACCTCCTGTCTGAGTAAAAGAACTGAATCTCCACCTGGGAAATACAAGAGGCTGTGGGACTCAGTACCCGAGTTTAATGCCATATATGCTGAGATGGGTGTGTTTGTAAATTCATATGGCATACCTTTCTTGTATTAAGTGTAAATTACTTCTCTGAATTACTTTGTGAAATCTTGTCCATTGTCCACAAAGTCATTTGGGAAACGCTTATTTTACTAAGTTATTAGACTCTATTAGGATGAAAACAATAGAGTCATTCACCTCAGAACCAGAGGGAGAAGCCGGCACTCGGCTGAACGGAGATGTGGGGCGGCTACTTCGTTCCGGCAGCTCAAAGGCCAAGTCCCTGCGAGCATCCCGGCACCTCTTCTTCTTCTCTGCATCCACGTCTTTGGCCTCAGTCCCTGCGTGTGATTCAGTCTTGGTCAGGACACCAGTAAGGAAATCGCCAATTTCATCCTGAGGTTAAAAAATCCAAAGGACTTGTCAACTTTTCATTACACCAAACTGGGAGGGAGATGAGAGATAAAATCTCTGGGGTGTGTCAGGGTGGGGGATGAAACCAGAATGGCTTAATTTTGCCATAATGTCACGGGCTGCACAAGAAACGAAGTTGTGTGGGGAGCAAGAGGATGTGAGTAAGGGTGCGTGTGATGAACATCAATGCACAGTGTGTGATTGTAATACAAGTGTCTGAGTCGACCTGTAAGTGAGAGTTTGTCAGAATTCACATGCGAGTAAGTGTGTCAAGAAATTACAAGTGACAGCCTGAGTGTGTCAATCTACTTGTGAGTGAGAGTGAATGTGTGTTAAGAGTCTATGTGAATGTGTCAACACTATATGAGTGACAGAGTACTTGGCAATACATGACTAACAGTGAGAGAATGAGTGTTCCAAAATCCTTCGGTTAGTGAGAGTACCTGGATACACCTGTCCACCATGCTCTGCGTGAGACCCTCCACCTTCTTCTTTGCTTTGCTGATCCTGTAGTGAAACATGATGAGATTTATACACAGTCCAAATTCACCTTCCAGGCCCTTCCTTCCTCTCCCATCAACCACCACCCTCAGGCACACCTTCCCCTCTTTGAAGGTTGCTCTTCACCTGGGTCCATGATGGCAGGAACAGAGAATGGTCTGTTCGTGCTCAATGTGGGACTCATTGCGTCAGAGTATCCTGACGCCAAATTTAAATTGCTTGGCACTTGAGGAGCGACAAGAGAATGTGAACACGAGTGATGTGCCACAGCTTGCAAAGGGAACACTCTGGCAATAGGCCCTCCCATAGTCCTGTACAAATTAGCATGAGTTACACAACAATTTATTTCAATGAGCAGTAGCCAGAATCTCTGCCACTCCATTTCAAGCCTAGCAGCACAAGAAATGGAGTTGTCCGTTCAGTAAAGCCCTGTAGCACCTGTGAAACCAGGCTACAGCAAGGAGAGGGGAAGGGAGAGTGACTTGAATATATACAGCACCTTTCCAATCTGAGGATGTCCCAAAGCACTTTACATCAAAATGAACTATGTTTAAGGTGTTGTCACTGATGTGATATAGGAAATATCACAAATTGTGAATGGCAAGCTGATAAATTACCATCTGGGATCTTTTACAGCCACCTGAGAACAGAAGGGATCTCGGTCTCACCCAAAAGATGGTACATGCTACAGTGTGGCGCTCCCTCAGTATTCAGCCTCTGACAGTGCAGTGTTCCCGCAGTACTGACCCTCCCACAACTAGGCACTCCCTCAGTGTTCACCTTCTGACAGTGCAGCACTCCCTCAGTACTGAACCTCCAGCAGTGCAGCATCCCTCAGAATTAATCCTCCAGCAGTGCAGCACTCCCAGTATTGACCCTCTAACACTGCAGCACTTTCACAGCACTAATACTCCAACAGGACAACGCTCCAACTGCTCTGACCCTCCAATAGGGCAGTGCTCCATCAGTACTGACCCTCAGCAGCACAGCACTCCCTCAGTACCGACCAACCGACAGAGCGGCACTCCCTCTGTAATGACCTTCCAACAGTGCAGCACCCCCTCAGTACTGACCTTCCGACAGTGCAGCACCCCCGCAGTACTGACCTTCCGACAGTGCAGCACTCCCTCAGTACTGATCTTCCGACAGTGCAGCACTCCCTCAGTACTGACCTTCTATGACAGTGCAACACCACACTGGGAACATCAATTTTAATGTGCTCAATTTTTTGATGTGGGACTTCAACTCACAAACCTCTGACTCAGGGGACAAGTGCTACAACTGAGCCACAGAAGGAAAAAAGGGATGAGGGGTCAAGTTGCACAAATACCTCAGATTGTCGTCTGCGCCTCCAATTATCACCATACTGTTTTCAGCACGAAGTTTCTCCCGGAAATCCTCAATGGTGTCAGCGTTGCACTGCACAGAGTTCTGCCCGATCACAAATAAGACAGGGGTCTTCATGTCCAGCAACGGGTCATCAACATCCTGAAGGGAAAAGTCCAGACACTTAACATCACAGTAACAAACTGGAGGATGGGCCTCAGACATTCCACGCATCATTAAGTATAGCTCCCTTTGGGCTAATTGTGGGACCAATGTGCCAACAGCCACCTAGTCCCCAATCTCTAGAATTCATAGGGACACAGGAACAGGGGTAAAATACTCAGCACCTGAAGTCTGTTCTACCAATGAGGTCATAATGTCATGAACACATAATTATGATATTACAGATTTTAAAGATAACTGTTTTCAAAGCACATTTCTGTTCTCAAACATTTACACTGAGTTCAAAAAGCTTTTTTCCAAACGGAATATGGGCAGACAACATGGCACCTTCTGGTGTTTAAATACTGTCAAACTCATAACTCTACATCTGGCTATGAAGAGTCACTAAAAAATGCAGACTCCTCCAGGGATACCCAATGATGTCCAAAACGTGTTAAAGACCACTTTACTTCTGAGAGAACAGGAGACAGGAAGGACTTCTTCAAAACACTGCAGTTTAATCGACTTCTTTGCTCTGTGGAACAATGACTTACCGAAATTAACACAGCAGCCATTTTGTGTTTTTGAATTATAAAAAGGGCTGCAAGAAGCCATTTTAGTGTAGCAGTTTTGAGACACACGATCAGCAGACAGCTCTCAGCTAAAACACATATAAGAGCTGGGGTTCCTTGCCACCTGGGCCTACAAAGGAAGGTACCCAGAAGAAAAACATCGCATTTCTGCTAAAAAAGGAAACCAGGCAATCTTCAAACGTCCTACTGGCAGGACCCATAAAGGAACGGGACCTTCACTTGCTCCTCAAAGCTGCTGACCTGCTCAGTCCACCGGTACAGGCAACCTCTCAACAGTCGACTATTCAGGCCATCACAGGCTATAGAATCTGACTTCAAGTTTCAAACCCTTCACTTCGGGAGGAAGGAATTCAAAGCAACAGGCCCACAATGATGGTTCACAGAGACTGATTTGAAATCTCATCTTTAAGTATTCTTTTTACTTCTTTTTGCAATTTAATCTTTGTATCTGTATTTCCGTTTCTAACTTTATTACTTTTTACCTAAGTAACTTTCAGCAGTCGCCTTGTAATAAACTAACTTTTATTTTGTTTAAGACTAAAGCTTATCTGCTGGTTTATTTTTAATTGAATCAGTCATAAATTAAAAGGGGCTATATACACACACACACACAAATTCTGTAAGGAAAGGCCTTTTACATGATTGTGACAATAGTGATCTGTGACCTAACTCCAAGTACCAACCTTTGTCCCATAGCCCTAAATAGTTTGGAGTTCCAAAAATTCATCACTGATTGAAAAATTCACAATTGATCTAGCATTAATTGCCATTTTTAGAAGAGAGTTCCACATTACGACCGCGCTTTCTGTGTTGTGTTTTCTGTTTACACTTGTAAAAGATTTAATTCTAATAGTGCATGAATGCACTCATGAATCTGACATTTCTCAACCAACAGAAAAAGTTTCTATCTAATCCATCTGTTCCCATTAATAGCTTCAAAAAGTTGATTAAATCATCCCCCATCCTTATGCATTCCAGGTAACAGAACCATAGTTTGTGCAAACTCTCCTCCTCATGAAAGCCGTGGAGACCAGGTATCATTTTGATCAACCTACTCTGCACTCCTTTCAAGGCCAATATATCCATCCCAAGGTGTGGTGCCCTGAGCTACTTATAGTACTGCATGTTTGGTCTAACCAGGTGTTGGGCCTGGGGCATGAAAAGGAATCCAGAATTTTATTCTTATTGCTATTTTTTTCAAATGGACTTTCTGCTGAACCAAAAGAAAATGGCTGCTACACGTCACATGACCACAGGGTTGGCCTTTTGTCCTGGGGGCTGCAACGAGTTACAAGAAAAACAGAATTCTTTTCTTGGCCGGTGGTATCTCACACCTCATTGTATAGACCCCTTGTAATCACAAAAACCAGGAGAATCACACGTTGAAACTCATTATGCCTGCAGAGCTGCTAAGACCCAGATCACGACTGGGGTTGTCCAGGTCCATTTCAAAAGGGAATCAAAGGGATGTCATTTGCATCTGACAGGCTCACCTTGCTAGCAGAGTCAGTGAATCTGCCTAAACAATGCCTTCCTGACACCTCAATATGGATGGTAACTCTTCCAACAACTAATGACTGGGACATTATCAGTCCTGAAATCAAAGCCACTTCCAGACACTGGATAAACATCCCTTTTGGAAGTCATTGTGGAAAAAGAAGTTCACATGACTTGAGTGACCACTTTGAAATCTCTATATGCCTTTGAGAACTGAGAAATCCTCAGCCTGCTGTTTTAACATCAACTAGAAAGCAATTCAGCCGCCTGGTTGAGCAAGCAGTTGGTTACCATCTCAGCTCCTCCAAGCCTGTCTCTGCTGAGAGGTTCCTACCATCGCCTACAGAACCAACCCAGCCTCTGTGTACCTACTTCATCTACGGTATCCACACCAGCTGTAAACAAAACCCAACAACTCCTGCCTTTAGTCAGCTGAACTTGAATTGCTACATGAAAGAATTCCTCACTGGACTCTGATTCTGGAAATCAGGTAAACTACTATTCATTTCTAAGGTCCTTGTACTAGTCATATTGGTAGTTGTAAAACTCCTTTTCCTATCCCTTTGCTGAGTGTGTATGTGTGTGTGTGAGAGAGACTCAGCCAAGCTCTGAACCAGCTCAATAATTTAGCTTTAATGTCATATGTTTCAACAAACAATCTCTCGAGAGGGATTTTATCAAATGCCTTCTAGAGTCCGTATAAAAAACATTCATTGAAGTTCCCCTGTCCATTACTTAAGTCATTTATTCAAAAAATTCAAACAAATTTGTCAGGCATGACCAACCCTTTTCAAATCCATGCTGGCTCTTTCAAGGTGTTGTCACCCTATCTTTAATTATAGACTGTAGTAATTTCCCAAAGACAGGTGTTAGGCTAACTCGTCTACAACGCCCTGGTTTTATTTTCTCATCTTTCTTAAACAGTCGAGTGACATGAGTATCTTTCCAACTTAAAGGGATGGTTCACTGAATAAAGAGAACTTGGGAAATTTCTAGGGCTCTGAAGAAGAGTCATGTGGCCTCAAAACGTTAACTCTGTCTTTCTCTCCACAGATGCTGTCAGACCTGTTGAGTTTTTCCAGCATTTTCTGTTTTTGTTTCAGATTTCCACCAACCACAGTATTTTGCTTTTATCTTGGGAAATTTCTAGTTCGGGCATCTGCAATATTCCCACCTACTTCCTTAAAACCCACAGATGGAAACCATTTGACCTTAGGGATTTGTCATTCTTTAATGCCATTTTTTTCCCTCATTACTATTATTTTGTTTCTAGTTGCTTGGTAGTACAGAATTTGAGTATTGCTGAAAAGAGAGACGTGTTGTCAAAGCTTTTCATCTTGCACTCATCAGGACAGATTCCTAATTCCTTGCAACTCCGTCCTGATGAGTGCGAGATGAAGCACTTCCACAGCATGTCTCTTTTTTTCAGCAATACTTTATTTTTGCGAATTTTGGTGAGTCTGTCCCTGATTCAATCTTCGTTTTCTTGGGAATTGCAGCATGCTGAACTCTTCCTCTTCTCAGAATCAGATTCAACTCAGAATCATAGAATGGTTACAGCACAGGCTGCTGCCATCTGGCCCATTGCGCACATGCCGGCATCCCTGTAACCCTGCAAATGTCCACCATTTCCTTATTTTCACTGACAATATCACCGTTATCAGCTTTGAAGGGGCCTACATTGCTCCTGGACACTGTCTTTTTCCCAATATTTACTTCATTTCACAGAATTTTTACAGCGCAGGAGGCAGCCATTTGGTCCATCATGTCCAGACCAGCTCTCCAAATGAGCACTTTTGCTTCATGCCACTTTCCTGCCTTCTCCCCATAACCTTGCACATCGTTCATTTTCTAATTCCCTTTCAAATGCCTCAATTGAACATGCCTCCACCACATACTCAGACAGTGCATTCCAGACCTTAACCTCTCGCTGCGTGAATATATTGTAAACATGTTTTGTATTCATTTTAATACTGATTTTGATATCTCTTACAAGATTTTAATACTTCTTTTTTGTAGCTCATTATCTGTTTGGTCACCAGTTGTAGTTTTTTATATCTTCCCATTTGTCAGGATGGTGCTATTTTTTGCTCTTTTGTACGCTCTTTAGTTTTGCATTGTCACTGGCCTCTTCAGCTGTCAATGCCTGTCTTTTTTGCTAAGTAGAGCTCTTGCCCTTAAGAAGTATAAACTGGTTCTGTATCACAAATTCTTCATTGAGCACCTTCCAATGACCTTCTGTGGTTTTATCCATAAACAGATTTGTCCAGTTTCACGTGGAGAATGTGTGTATGATTGCACTGAAGGTAACCTTAACGAACTCTCGAATCTTAGTGTCTGTTTCACAGTTCTTCCTCTCAAACACTATGCTGAATTCAATCATATGATGGCCATTAGATGATTGATCACATACCATTTGGTTCTCAACTAGATCTGACTCATTGTTCATTACTAATCTAATATAGTATTCAACAGTCTTTTGTCACATACTGCTGCAGAAAACACACTCAAGAAATCTGCTACCTTTCTGATCTGCTAGTCTGATTGTCCCAATCTATATTAAAGCTTAAATCCCCCATTAAAACTACTCTATTAGGGGCACAACTCTCATTCCAATCTTAAATGCTTTTCAATTTCTTAATTCTACCTGTCAAACTCTCCACTCCTGCTTATCCCTCATTATCTCCTCTTTTATACTAAGATGACTTCATCTTTAATCACAAAAGCTACTCCTCACCCCCACCCCGCCCATTTTTCCTATCCTTCCTTTAAAATCTGGTATATTTAGTTCCCAGTTCTGACCACCTTGCAGACATGTCTCAGTAATGGCTACAATATTATGGCCTCCAAGATGAATTTGCTCGTACAATTCCTTCGATTTGTTCCTTATACTTTGTGTTTGTAGAAAGAACACTTAGTGGTCCATGCAGCCTAACCTGTCCTTATGCTCTTGTGTTTTCTTACACATTTATTCTTTCTCTCTCCCAGTTTAATTACTTGATATCTTGCAGTTCTTTCTTTCCCTAAAGCACAATTTCTGACTGTTGCTCTACTTTCATCCTTTTCCTTTGTTTTTGAACTATTATTTATTCCCCCTTTTCCACCTGAACACCCCTTCCATCTCCATTTACCAGTTTTAAGTGCTGGTAACTGGCCTATATAGCCTTCCCTGGTCTATCTGGGACCCTGGCCCCAGCCCAGATCAGTTGTAGCTCATGCCAATGTTACAGGTTCTTCACATCCGAAAACAGGTGCCAGTGTTCCCCTCTTTCCCACACTACAACTTCAGCGACATATTCAACTCTCTAATCCCTACACCAATATGTATGTGTCTCAGGTAATAATTCAGAGATAATAACCCTTGAGGCTCTTCAATTCAGCTTCTAGTTCCTGGTAT
Organism: Isurus oxyrinchus; assembly: GCA_026770705.1. NCBI lineage: Eukaryota > Metazoa > Chordata > Chondrichthyes > Lamniformes > Lamnidae > Isurus > Isurus oxyrinchus. Next base: position 88,814,514 of record JANJGN010000017.1, read on the forward strand.
TCGCCAAACAGGATCTCTTGCCTACTCTTCCCCCCAACTTGGTGATCCCAACATGGATCACAATGATTGGATCCTTCCCCTTTCTTTCAACCTGGTTCAAGATGTCCATCGCCCAGGCACTGGGGAGGCAATATACCATGTAGGACTCTCAATCCTGCTTACAAAACATGCTATAAGTCCCCCTAATTAGTGAATCCCCAACAACTATCACATCATGTTTCCACTCCTCCTCCTTTTTTGTCAGCCTCCTGCTCAAAGATCTGCATTCTAGCTGTTCTTCCCATATTCTTCTCCCCCAGGGCAGGGGATACACTGTACTCTTCAGATAGGATCAGTTTTTGCAGATCCTCATGCTCCACCTCACCTGGGTTCCCCAGACACTGTACACTACTGGTCACACCAACCCTGTTCTGAACCTGCAGCACGTGACGAGGTGCGACTGATGTCTGGAGCAAACTGCCCAAATATTGCTTCCCCCCACCGTTTACAAGTTGGAGTCTCTCCAACTTTCACTCCAGCTCAATGACTCTCAACCAGAAAGTTTAGGAATGAAGACACCTACTGCAGCTAAGTTTACTTGGGACAGTTTCATTGCCTAGAAGCTTGCACATGGTACGTTCTCAAAACACAACCTGCTCTGCATATCTTAGTCTGATTTATTCATAGCTGCTTCTTGCTTTGTTGCAAGATTCTTCTTTATACACTAACTTCCAGTAAGCACTGAAGCACTGGAAAAATAATTTAAATACTTAGTACCTCAAGCTTAGGCAAATCACTGTAAATTTTGAAGGAAAACACAGTACCTCCCGCACTCTTTTCACCAAATTCCCAACTTTTGTACTCTTCGTGAGGCACAATTCTGTGATCACTCTGTGCTTACTCTCAATTCTCTCATTAAACCTCTCCGCTCTCTCTCTCCTTTAAAAGGCTCCTTTGTTCCCAAGCTTTTAGTCACCTGTCCTAATAGCACTGTATGAGGTTTGGTGTTGATGCGCGTTTGCTAATACTCCTGTGAAACACCTTGACACGTTATACTGCCATTGAAAAGTATAAAAGTTCACGTTGCAAAAGAACATGTGGTCTAGGTTGTGACTGGAAACATGGGTTCAGAGTGGCAATGCCATCTGCAACACTGTGCCAAGCACACAGAACCCCAAAACAACAGCAGCACAGCAAATACTCATCACAGCATTTCTCCCTCTGCAGTTACCAACATAAAGTGGGGTTCAGCATTACCCAGCCTCACTCATTTTTCTAAGTGCAGTGACTGCTGGAGACTGATTCAACAATTAAGTCTGTGGTTGTTTTTTTTCCAGGCTCAGGAACACAGATCCTAGTCAAATGCTCCCAGAATATTTGTTGGGGCCAAATGTTGACCTTTCACTTCAGACAGCTCACTTCATATCAACCACAGATTGATGGGATAAAATCTACTGGTGGTCATGGTCCCACCTCAAAGACTGAAATCTTCTCAATTGCAACCCTGCCCAATAAGGAGTCTCAGCACATAACAGTCTATACGTTCCACTAATGTGACAATCATATTCAGAGATGCACAGCGATGGCTATTGTCACAAAGAGTATTCACACTGGTGTAGTAGGAAGTACTGTGTTCTGGCAGTATAAAGGGAACATTATTCCGTGTCTGACCAACATTGTACCTGCCCTGGGAATATTTCATGGGACAGCATAAAGGGAGCTTTACTCTCTACATAACCCCATTTTGTGCCTGCCCAGGGAGTGTTGAATGGGGTATATTGAGACCCCTTATTTGTGCATCTAACACCGTGTTGTACCTGTCCTGGGAGTGTTTGATGGGGACAGTGTAGAGGGAGCTTTACTCTGTATCTAACCCCGTGCTGTACCTGTCCTGGGAGTGTTTGATGGGGACAGTGTAGAGGGAGCTTTACTCTGTATATAACCGCATGCTGCACCTGTCCTGGGAGTGCTTGATGAGTGTAGAGAGCTTTACTCTGTATCTAACCTGTACCGTACCTTGAAAACAAAGAAAACTGCGGATGCTGGAAATCTAAAACAAAAACAGAATTACCTGGAAAAACTCAGTAGGTCTGGCAGCATCGGCGGAGGAGAAAAGAGTTGACGTTTCGAGTCCTCATGACCCTTCGACAGAACTAGTTCTGTCGAAGGGTCATGAGGACTCGAAACGTCAACTCTTTTCTCCTCCGCCGATGCTGCCAGACCTACTGAGTTTTTCCAGGTAATTCTGTTTCTGTACCGTACCTTCCCTGGAGTGTTTGATGGGGAACAGTTTAGAGGGAGCTTTACTCTGTATCTAACCCTGTGCTGTACCTTTACTGGGGGTATTCCTTCAGATAAAAAAAATATTTTCCAACACCAGCATTTATAACAACATTTCACCATTTAAAAATAATTAAAATAATTTGACCCTTACTCCTCTTGGTCCTTCAACAGTGAGTAGAGGAAACCCGAGACAGACAACAGCTGAGACAAACTCCATCATCGAGACCTGTATAGAAACACATCAACCGGTAACTTCAGGCAGCATTTCCGATTTTACAACAGTGACCACACTTTAAAAAAAGTACCTCACTGGCTGCTAAGTACTGCAAGACGTTAGAGAAGAGCATTACATAAATGCAAAAACATCTCCTACAAATCCACTAATGCTAATGCTCGTGGGTGGCAGGAGGAAGCAGGAAAGAGAGTCAGGCTATCATTCGATTCACATTGGAAAACATATGTTTGAAGATTATGGAAGTAATGGACTCTCTCAGAAATGCCCCCAAGCTGGTTCATACACTTCACAAGCTTAAACCAGGATGACCACCTGTTCTCCATACTGGAGATCTGAAAGTTCACACAGTCTGACTCCAGTGGACACAGTCAGTGGCAGAACCAACTTGAGCACTTTCTGGGTTCATGTTTACAGTTAACCACAGGCTCTTAACTGTGCGTCTCCTTAATTTATGGGGTGGATCATGAGACAGTTCCTGCTACCCCAGACCCTGGATTACTTCCTGTTCCCAATCCCAGACTCTGCACTACTGCCTGTTCCCAATCCCGGACTCCACGTTACTGTCTGTTCCCAATCCTGGACTCTCCATTACTGCCTTTTGCTACTCCCAGACTCTATATTACTGCCTGTTCAGCCAATGCTGTCCTGGGACTCACTTCTTCCCACTTGTTTCAATAACTGCGATTTTGCTTGCTTGTCAGAAATCCTGCACTTGGTGCTCACTGCTGACTGCTCTGCTATGAATTTATGGGATGTTTATCCTTGGGAGCTGTGCTGTATAAATCTGGGTTGCTGCTGATGTTTTATCTCTGACAGCAGTAGTCAGGGTGCAGGGATGGAGAACTCGCCTGGAGTCTATAATTGACTAAATGACTGAATCTCCCCGACCAGAACAGGTCTGACTCAGGCTCCTTACATGGCAAGCTACGAGGGCTCCGACATTCCAACCGATCAGCACAATTGGTCTGCTCGCAAAGTGAGTCTGCAGCTGAAAGAGAGAGACATAGGTTACAATCCACTCCTGCAATACCATCTTCAGTGACACCAAGATTCACCCCTACCTGGAGCCTGGAAGTAGGGTGTCATGCAGGCAGATTCAATTGTAGCTTTCAAAAATGAACAGGAAAAGCACCAGAAGATAAAAACATTGCTGGGCTACTGGAAAATGATGGGGGAAGTGGGATAATCTGATTTGCTCTAGCAGAGAGCCAGCATGGTCACAACAGGCTCGATGGCCTCTTTCAGTGCTGTAACCATTCCATGATAACACTCACAAGATTCTGTCCAACCTCCCAATAACACGCTTTATCCATAGTTCCTTCCCCTATTCTAGGTTTATATCGCAGACCTTGTCCCTACAAATGCAAGTAACAAGTTGATTACGCCAGTAAGGGTATGTTAGAAAGAGCCAGCAAGGGAAAATTACACATTGGGGATGGATAGAGAGAGAGAGAGAGAGAGAGATAGACAAAAAAAGAGAGGTAAGCAGGCAGCAGGCCCAAGAGAGAGGAGCTGTTAAGTTCTCAGAAAAGAATGAAGAAATCTGATATATAAAAAAACAAGTGGACAGCAGAGGGAGGGTGACAGGTGATGGCAGCAGTGTGGGCCTGTATCACAGGCACAATATCTGCTGGATTTAAAACACCATGGCGAGGATAGATTGGAAGAAAATGGGAGGTTGCAAACACAGGATCCCGGGGGGCCAAGTAGTGGCCTCCTGTTCCAAAACTACACTCTCTAACTCCTGGTGCGTCAAATCACCTACCTCAAGGATCTTTGCTCGAATCGCTCCAATCATGTGCTCTAGACACTGCACCACACTCACTCCTGAACCTCCAGTTACAATGTGCATGGTGACTGGGATAACCTGTAGGACAAAAACCACCAATGAAACTTCCTTACTGTCCTCCACATCATTCCCCCACTGCATTCATGGCCACTGGGTTTCAAGTCGAGCTCCAGACTTATAGCAAATGCCAGTGCTTTTATTCATCTGCATCAATGTATTATATCTGCTTCCAATATTCAACAGGACATCTGGAGTTTGACTCCTTGAAACAACTGGCAACTATCCCGAATTTCTCAGCATTACACATAGCCACCTCCCCATCCGCACTTCATCCTCCCTCCATCTCTCATCAACAACCCACCCCCTCTCTTCCCAACCCATCCCTGCTCATGCTCTCCCCATTCCGTGCCACCTCTCACTAGTAGCTAACTACCCTCCCATCCCTACCCACTCTGACAGGCAACAGACATGTTACAAGTGCAGCGATGAAATATCCACCTGTCTGAATGGAATTTTATCAATAATTTCCCAATGAGAAGATTTGCTGATGACACAAAACTGGGCAGGGTTGTGAGGAGGATGAAAGGAGGCTTCAAGGCAATTTAGACAAGTTGTGTGTGTGGGAAAACACATGGCAGACGCAGTATAACGTGGATAAATGTGAAGTTATATGCTTCGGGGTGAAAAACAGAAAGGCAGAGCATTATTTAAATGGTGATATATTGGGACATGTGGATGTACAAAGGGATCTGGGTGCCCTTACCAGTCAATGAAAGTAAACAGGCAGGTGCAGCAAGAAATTAGGAAGGCAAATGGTATGTTGGCCTTCATTGCAAGAGGATTTCAGTTCAGAAGTAGGGATGTCATACTGCAGTTATACCACACCTGGAGTACTGCATGCAGTGGTTGATCTCCCTACCTAAGAAAGGATATTCTTGCCATCGAGGGAATGCAACGAAGGTTCACTAGGCTGATACCAGGGATGCAGGACTGTCATATGAGGAGAGATTGGTTCAACTGGGTCTATACTCACTAGAGTTTAGAAGAATGAGAGGGGATCTGATTGAAACATATAAAATTCTAACAGGGCTAGACTGGCTAAATGCAGGGAGGAGTTTCCCTTGGTTAGCGAGTCTAGAACCAGGGGCCACAGCCTCTATATACAGGGCAGGCCATTTAGGACTGAGATGAGGAAAAATTTCTTCATTCAGAGGGTGGTCAACCTGTGGAATTCTCTCCCGCAGAGGCTGTGGAGACCGGGTCACTGAGTATATTCAAGAAAGAAATTGATCATTTTCTTGGATATTAGGGATAACAAGAGTATGGAGAGAAAACGGGAGTATGGCGTTGAGATAGAGGATCAGCCATGATCATAATGAATGGCAGAGCAGGATTGAAGGGCCGAATGGCCTATTCCTGCTCCTAGTTTCTATGTTTCTATCCATATGCAGGCACCACTGGGACACACAAGGATCAAGGTTGCAAAACAGCTCACTTAGAAATAAACAGAACAAATTTCTTCACAGTGTGATTAAAATACATTGTTAACACAACAAACCTTTCCCAAACAGGACAGCTGCGATAACCAGAAGCGATTCCTGCGTGATGCAGATGTCATGTTATTCATAGGTCCACTGGGAGTGACAAGCAGCAATGGAGAACCTGGAATCTTGCTCTGCAGGTGAAAACATTAGCATTAAAAAAACTTCCAACAGCAATCATCAGACCTGAACACACCCACAGGAGATAACATCTGTACATGCAGTGCAGCCAGCACCAACTGTGGAGTTAGTAAAAGGAGCCATTATTCTCAGTCATTCCAGCCCCTCCACACCCCCACCCAGGTTGGCCTCATCCTCATGTACATATCTGCACCCACACCCTTACTGTCCACCACACCTGTCCCCATCCTGTGCCTCCAGCCTCATCCCTCCCTGGCCCCAACGATCCCGGCATAGCCACACCCCACCCCGCCAACAACCTCTCCCCTGACCCTCATGCCAGCCCACCACCCAAGTCAACCCCCCCACCAGCCCTCTACCAACCTCATCAACTCCAACCGCTCACCCCTGTCATGTCTCCGCCAGCTCACTCACTCAGCAATTTATACCATCTCTCAAAACACATTAAGAACCAACATTCCATGCTGACTGCACTTATTTCAATTCAACAATAATGTGAATCCAGCCCATCAGTAGCCCCCCGTGCAGTCAAGAAGTTTATATTCCAGATAAGGAACTCACAGGTTTGTTGTGAGAAAGCACGCCCACTGCAGGATCCCATGGTCGTTTCAACAGCAAGGACAAGGCTTCAGCTCCAGCAGCTCCTGATTTTGTGGTAGAAGAGATGATCATTTTATCAATCAGCGTTGGGACCTGAAAGGAAACAGATCAGAGAGGAGGGAAGCAGGCAAGTCCAACTGGATAAGCAGACAAGATGAAATACAGTCAGGGTGCTCAGGGAAACCTCAGCAAAGACAAACAGGTGACCTGGGTACAAAAACAAAAATACCTGGAAAAACTCAGCAGGTCTGACAACACCTGCGGAGAGAGATACAGTTGACGTTTTGAATCCGAATGACCCTTCATCAGAACTAAAAAATACAGAAATGAGATGAAATATAAGCTGGTAAAGGGGGGTGGGTGGGACAGGTAGAGCTCGACAGGGGGCCAGTGATAGGTGGAGGCCAAGAAGAGACTGCCAAAGATGTCATAGACAAAAGGACAAAGGGGTGTTGACAGTGGTGATATTATCTAAAGGATGTGCTACTGGGGATATTAAGGGTAACAAGCAGGACAAGCTAGTGGCAGGGCCCTAGTGGGGGTGGGGAAGGGATCGAAATGGGCTAAAAGGTGGAGATGAAACAATAGATCGAAATAAATTTAAAAATAGGTGGGAAAAGAAAAATATATTTGTTAAAAAATTATAAATTATTGGAAAAACGGGGATCGGAAAAGGGGTGGGGATGGAGGAGAGAGTTCATGATCTAAAATTGTTGAACTCAATATTCAGTCCAGAAGGCTGTAAAGTGCCTAGCTGGATGATGAGATGCTATTCCTCCAGTTTGCGTTGAGCTTCACTGGAACAATGCAGCAAGCCAAGGACAGACATGTGGGCATGAGAGCAGGGTGGAGTGTTGAAATGGCAAGCGACAGGGAGGTCTGGGTCATGCTTGCGGACAGACCGAAGGTGTTCTACAAAGCAGTCACCCAGTCTGCGTTTGGTCTCTCCAATGTAGAGGAAACCACATTGGGAGCAGCGAATGCAGTAGACCAAATTGAGGGAAGTGCAAGTGAAATGCTGCTTCACCTAAAAGGATTGTTTGGGCCCTTGGACGGTGAGGAGGGGAGAAGTAAAGGGGCAAGTGTTGCACCTTCTGCGGTTGCATGGGAAGGTGCCGTGGGAGGAGGCTCAGGTGTAGGGGTGATGGAGGAGTAGACCAGGGTGTCCTAGAGGGAACGATCCCTGCAGAACGCTGCCGGGGGCGGAGGCGGAGGGTGATGGGAAGATGTGTAGCATGAATCGGGAACATAGGAGCAGGCCATTTAGCCTCATGGGCCTTTTCCACTTCTCAATGAAATCATGGCTGATCTTTGAGCTCACTCCATATGTCTGCATTTCCCCATATTCCTTTACACCTTTGGTGAACAAAAATCCAGTCAACCAAAGAAAGCTTACAGCACAGAGAGGCGCCAAGTGGCACATTATGTCTATGCCAGCTGAAAATTGAGCCACCAGCCTAATCCCACTTTCCAGCCTTTGTTCCGTGGCCCTGGAGGTTACAGCATTTCAGGACCATATCCAGATGCCTTTTAAATGAGTTGAGAGTTTTTGCCTCTACTACCCCTTCAAGCATTGAGTTCCAGGCCTCCACAACCTCTGGGTGGGAACAAATTTCCTCATCTCTCTTCTAATCCTTCTTCCAATCGCTTTAAATCTATGCTCCCTAGTCACTGACCTCCCTGCTCAAGTAAGTAGGCCCTTCCCATCCAGTCTACCAAGGCTCCTCACAATTCTGTACACCTCAATCAAATCTCCCTTCAGCCTCTCTGTTGCAAGGAGAACAACACCTAGCCAATCCAATCTTTCCTCATTGCTGTAATTTTCCAGTCCAGACAGCAGTCTCGTAACTCTCCTCTGTACTCTCTCCAGTGAAATGGCATCTTTGCTGTAATGAGGTGGCCAGAATTGCACACAGTACTCAAGTTGCAGTCTAATGTTTTATACAGTTCCAGCATAAACTCACTGCTCTTACATTCTATACCTTAACTAATAAATGAAAAAATTCCACATGCCTATCTAGCCACTTTATTAGCCTGTCAGGGATCTGTGGTCATTCACTCCAAGGTCCCTCACTTCCTCTAAACCTCTCAGTAGCCTCCCATTTATTGTGTATTCCTTTGCCTTGCTGACCTCCCTAAATGCATCACCCTCACATTTCTCTGGGTTGAACTTCATTTTCCAGCCACAGATTTGAAATTAACAACTGATCCTGCACTAATTGCCATTTGTGGAAGCGAGCTCCAACTTGTACCACCTTTCCTGTGTAAAAGTATTTACTAATTTCGCACCTCAAATGTCTGTCACTAATTTTTACACTCTGCCCCAGTCCTCAATTCCCAACCAATAGAAATAGCTTCTCTTGATTTATCCTATCTGTTCCCATTGCATAAAGCTATAGCTTAGACCTACCTCAACCAATACAAATATAAATTACTTGAAACAATCTCTAGTTCCTAACAGTCGTGGTTAATGGACGTTTTCAGGCGAAAGGAAGGTTTGTACTGGAGTTTTCCAGGAGTCAGTGTTGGGACCCTTCTTTTCCTGATATATAATAATGACCTAGACTTTGGTGAACAGGGCACAGCTTCAATTAACGGATTATATGAAACTTGGAAGCATTGTGAACGGAGGAAGATAATGTAGAACTTCAAAAGGACACAGACAAGTTAGTGAAACAGACAGACAAATGGCAGATGAAGTTCAATGTGGAGAAATGCGAAGTGATACACTTTGGTGGAAAGAACATGGAGAGACAATATAAAATAAAGGGTAAAACATTAAAGGGGACAGAGGAGCAGAGGGATCTAGGTGTTTATGTGCATAAGTCATTGAAGGTGGCAAGACAAGTTGAGAGAGTGGTTAATAAAGCAGACAGTATCATAGGCTTTATTAATAGGGGCATAGAGTACAAAAGCAAGGAGGTTATTTTGAACTTGTATAAGACACTAGCTTGATCTCAGCCAGAGTCTTGCGGTCAGGGCATTGCACTTTAGGGAAGATGTGAAGGCACTGGGGAGAGAGAGAGAGCACAGAAAAGATTTACGAGCATGTTTACTGGGATGAAGAACTTCAGTTATGAAGATAGATTGGAGAAGTTAGGACTGTTTCCCTTGGAAAAAGAGCTGAGAAGAGTTTTCATAGAGGTATTCAAAATCATGAGAGATCTGAACAGAGTAGACAGGGGGAAACTGTTCCCATTGGTAGAAAGATCGAGAATGAGTGGGCACAGATTTAAAGTAAATTGTAAAAGAAGTGCAATCTAAAAGGATGGATAGACTGCAAGGTTGAAATTATCAAAACAGTTAGATGTAAAAGGGTAGGTGAAATGCTACTAAGTGAACTAGGGTAAAGTCTAGGTAGATAGGGTGTGAATGAAATTTACATTTTAAGATAATTGGAGAGGTGTTTGGCTTTCAATGAGACAGAGACGGTAGTTTGTTCACAACTAACAAGATAAATAAGGCAGGTTGATTTTTCTCAAAAGTGCTGACCATACTGACACCATAAAAGATTTTATTATGGGAAAAGTAAATTCCAAAGGCATGTGGGAACAATGGGATTTACAAATCAATAAGGAAAAATATATTTAAAGAAGGATGGAAAGCTGTATGAGGTGTGGACGTGTAATATCTGAAAGGTACACCACGTGAAACAGACTTGGGGAGAAGCCTCTACCACTTTGCAGAAGTGTGTTGTTCCAGTAGCCCAAGTTGTGTTAAAAGCCTTTGGAATTCCACTGTCAAGTGTCACTATAAATTTAAAATGTATTTTTGGATTGTTGCCTTAAAGGGGATGTGTAGTTGTGAGTCTGGTTAACTAGGAGTTCTGGGAATTGTTATAATATTATAATATTAATCAACCGTGTAATTGTAATTTTGATTTATGCTTTATTCTTTTCTTTCGTTCATAAGTGTTTTAATTTAATTTGTAAAATCTCTAAAGGTGGTAGTGGACTCATAACTTCTGGACTGAGTGCACAAATCTTCTTGTAATAAATACAAACTGCAAAACCGTTGTGATAGCGTGGCCAGGTTTCCCTTGTGGATTTGGTCAGCCTGGCAAATACCAGCTGCCAGGTCATAACAGAAGCAAAAGTGACATGAGGAAAACATTTTCATGCAGCGAATGGTTAAGGTCTGGAATAGGCTGCCTGAGAGTGTGGTGGAGGCAGGCTCAGTTGAAGTGTTAGATTTAGATTATTATTTGAAAAGGAACAATGTGCAGGGTTGTGGGGAGATGTCGGGAATTTGCTCATTCAGACGTGATGGGCCAAATGGCCACTTTCTGCACTGTAAAATTCAGTGATTCTGTAAGATCTTAAAAACAGACAAATCACACATTTACCTTCTAAAACCAAAGGAAAGTAATTCTATTTTGTGTAATCGCTCATGATTTAACCCTTGGTGTCCAGCTAAATCTACGATGCACTCCGTCCAAGTCCAAATATACCTTTCCAAAGGTGTGGTGTCCAGAACTGCTCACAATACTCCAGGGGTGGTATAACCTGGGCTTTTTATAATTCAAGCACAACTTCCACCCTATTCTCATCCTCTAAATATAAAGCCCAGCATTCCATGAGTCTTTTGGATGATTTTCTGAGCCTGTTCATGACATTTTAATGATCCATGTACCTGGGTGCCTCGTCTCTTTAAACTGTTCCGAGCTTCTCACCATCGCTTGGGTAACCTGTTTTATCCTTTCTTCAGTCCGAAACAGATAGCCTCATATTTGCTCACGCAGAAATGTATTGGCTGGTTTTGTGCTTTCACTTATTCTATCAATGTAAGTATCAAGGAAGCAGGGTTTAAAGGTTCACCAGGAATGGCAGCCTGTGTCAACTCAATGAGCTTAGAAAACCAAATGGAGGCCTTAAATTCTGTCAGGAGCACTCAGTAAATTGATGGAAAGAGGTTGAAGTAAGGAAGATAAAGGTCAGGCAAAGGAGGTGGTAATGGTTAAAGAGAGCTCGGGGCCGGAGGGGAGGGGCGCGGCCGGAGGGGAGGGGCACGGCAAGTGAGCGTGGCGGGAGGGGAGCTGCGGGAAGGGAGGGCGCGATGGAAGGGACAGGGCAGGCCGTGCACAGCAGGTCAGGGGGCGGGAAGGAAGGGGCGTGGTGGGAGGAAAGCGGCGCGGCGGGAGGGAAGGGGTGTGGCGGGAGGGAAGGTGCATGGTGGGACAGGGTAGGCCGAGCGCAGTGGGGCGGGACGGGAAGAGCGTGGCGAGCAAGCGTGGCAGGAGGGGAGGGCGCGGCGGGAGGGGTGCGGCAGGGCGGGAGGGAAGGGGCGTGGCGGGAGGGGAGGGGCAGGAGGGAAGAGGCATGGCAGGAGGGGAGGGGTGCGTCAGGAGGGGAGGGGCGGAGCAGGAGGGAAGAGGCATGGCAGGAGGGGAGGGGTGCGGCAAGAGGGGAGGGGCAGGAGGGAAGAGGCATGGCAGGAGGGGAGGGGTGCGGCAGGAGGGGAGGGGCAGGAGGGAAGAGGCATGGCAGGAGGGGAGGGGTGCGGCAAGAGGGGAGGGGCAGGAGGGAAGAGGCATGGCAGGAGGGGAGGGGTGCGGCAGGAGGGGAGGGGCAGGAGGGAAGAGGCATGGCAGGAGGGGAGGGGTGCGGCAAGAGGGGAGGGGCAGGAGGGAAGAGGCATGGCAGGAGGGGAGGGGCGCGGTGGGAGGGGAGGGGTGCGGCGGGAGGGGAGGGGCAGGAGGGAAGAGGCATGGCAGGAGGGGAGGGGCGCGGCGTGGCGGGAGGAACAGGGCAGGCCAAGCACAGCGGGGCAGAGGGGCGGGAGGGGCAGGCTGAGTGCAGGTGGGGTAGGGGGCCAAGAGAGCTCACTCAGTACTGACCCTCTGACAGTGCAGCGCTCTCTGGATGTATCTCCGATGGTACAGCACTCCAGTGTGAGCTTGAATCACAGGCTCAAGCTTAACATTCTTGAACTGTTTTTAGTGATTGGGCTTTTAAGTGTCCGTTGTAGCTCAGTGGGTAGCGCCATCACTTTGCAGTTCCTGTAACATGCTTAAGTTACAAGGTCACATGATCATATCGCACTGCATATCAGAGAGCACAAAATCTGGAATGATACTTTCCAGGGCTGCACTGTCAGAGGGGTCAGTGCTGAAGTGTTGCTGCACTGTCTTAGGTTCTGTCTTTTGAAAGAAATGCTCCACCCAAGTCCCGCTTGTCTTCTCAGATGTATATACAAAATTTCTATGAATTGGAAGAGCAGGGGTATTGCCTCTTGTCCAATATTTATTCCTCAACCCACATCAATACAACAAGATTATGCAGTCACTGCCATTTTGCTGTCTGTTGGAGCTTGCTCTGTGCTAATTTGCTGCTGCATTTCCCTACAACCGGAAGGCAACTTTGGCCCAAAAGCAACTTTGTAATTTCCTGAGACCACGAAAGGGACAAGATAAATGCATTGTTCTTTCACCAAGTGAATGCAGTTGAGTTCCCCATTGCCATACCTTGCATTTCAGGGTCTGGAGCACATCTAAGTAGGCTGCCAGCATCGGCAGGCTCAGGGTTTCCACCAGAGTCGTGTGCAGCCATTGCGTTAACTTGGTGTCCCAGTTCACACTGGCAAGGGCCTGTCGAATGCGCCGAGCACACTTGTCCACCGCTATCCTCCGCAGCACCGGCTCATTGCTGGCCTGAATAAAAAAGCCTTGGTTTTACATTGGCCAACCGATCCATTACAAATCCTTCACCAACGAGAATTTCCTGCACTTGGACTTCCCCTCCCTCCCAAGCAGGAGACAGAGAGACTTAGTCCCCAATTATTTACATTTAAGTCCAAATCATTTATGTGCACCACAAACAGCAAGGGCCCCAGCACCAAGCCCTGCGGAATCTCACTGGAAACAAACTTCCAGTCACAGAAACATCCCTCTACCATCACCCTCTGCTTCCTGCCTCTCAGCCAATTTTGGATCCAATGTGCCACTTTGCCTTGGATCCCATGGGCTCTTACTTTCTTGACCAGTCTGCCATGAGGGACCTTATCAAAAGCCTTGCTAAAGTCCACGTAGACCACATCAAAGGCATTACCCTCAACAACACTCCTGGTTACCTCCTCAAAAAATTCGATCAAATTTGTCAAACACGGCCTTCCCTTGACAAATCCATGCTGACTATCTGTGATTAATCTGTGTCTCTCCAAGTGCAGATATATTCTGTCCCTCAGAATTCTTTCTAATAACTTCCCCAGCATCAAGGCGAGCCTGACTGGCCTGTAATTTCCTGGTCTATCCCTTCCTCCCTTTTTTAATAATGGAACGTTAGCAGTCCTCCAGTCCTCTGCCGCCTTATCTGTGGCCAGAGAGGATTTGAAAATTACTGCCAGGGCCTCTGTTATCTCTTCCCTGGCCTCCCTCAACAGCCTGGGATACATCACATCCGGGCCTGTGGATTTATCCACTTATAAGACCGCTAAACCTGCTAGTACCTCCTCTCTCTCTCTGTTAATTTTCTCTAATATTTCACAGTCCTCCACCCTGATGTTTATACCTGCATCGTCCATTTCCATTGTGAAGACTGAAGCAAAGTATTCATTGAGGACTGTACCCACAGAGATTACCTCTGTGGTCCCTAATTGGCCCTCTCTTTCCCTAGTTACTTTCTTGCTCGCTATATATTTAAATAACCTCTTTGGGTTTTCCTTTATTCTACCCACCAATACTTTCTCAAGCACTCTCTTAGCTTTCCTAATTTCCTTTTTAAGATCCCCCCTGCACTCTTTATACTCCTCTAGATACTCTGCCGTATTGAGCCCTCAGTATCTGCCATAAGCTTCCCTTTTTTGCTTAATCCGAACCTTTATGTCCCTTGACATCCAAGGTTCTCCAGACTTGGTTCCCCCCCACTTTGTCTTTACGGGAACGTATTTGCCCTGTACTCTTGCTATTTCCTCCTTGAATGTCACCCACTGCTCTGACACAGTTTTATCTGGAAGTAGCTGCTCCCAGTCCACTTGGGCCAAATCGTATCTCATCTTAGTAAAATTAGCCTTTCCCCAGTTTAGAACTTTTATTCCCGGCCCAACCTTATCCTTTTCCATAACTATCCTAAATCTAACTGAGTTATGGTCACTATCTCCAAAATGCTCCCCTACTGGTGCGCCTTCCACCTGCCCGGGCTCATTTCCGAATATTAGGTCCGGAGCTGCCCCCTCCCTTGTTGGGCTTTCTATGTACTGGTTAAAGAAGTTCTCCTGGATGCACCTTAAGAATTTTGCTCCCTCCCTACTTAGCACACTAAAACTATCCCAGTTAATATTTGGGTAGTTAAAATCCCCTATCATTACTGCTTTATTATTCTTACAATTCTCTGAAATTTGATTACACATTTGATCCTCTATCTCTCTCTGACTGTTTGGGGACCTAAAGGACACACCCAACAGCTTGTTTTCCCCTTTTGTGTTCTTTACTTCCACCCTGTGGCTTCATTTGATGATCCTTCCAAGATACCATCCCTCCTCACTGCTATAATTGATTCCTTGATCAATATTGAGACCTCCCTTCCTCTTCTATCCCCCTCTGTATCTCGTCTGAACCTCTATAACCAGGAATGTTGAGCTGCCAATCTGCCCTTCTTTTAGCCAAGTCTCAGTCATACCTATGATATCATATTCCCGTGTGTCTATCTGTGCCCTCAGCTCATCTGTCTTATTCCTCAGGCTCCTTGCATTAAAATATATTCCATTTAGCTTTGCTAACCTCACTTCTTTGTTATTTAGCCTATGTTTCATCCGCCTTCCAGACTCAATTACTATCGTTTGAACTTCTAATTCCATCTCAGCTTCTCTCCCCACTGAACTACTTTTCAGGATCCCATCCCCCTGCCAATTTAGTTTAAATCCACCCCAACAGCATTAGCAAACCTCTCCGTGAGGATGTTGGTCCTGTTCCTGTGCAACCCGTCCAATTTGTACAGGTCCCACCTCGCCCAGAAACAGTCCCAAAGCCCCAGGAATCTAAAGCCCTCCCTCCTGCACCATCTCTCCAGCCATGCATTCATTTGCTCTATCCTTCTGTTCCTATACTTACTACTGCATGGCACCAGGAGTAATCCGGAGATTACTATCTTTGAAGTCCTGCTTTTCAATTTCCTACCTAACTCCCCAAAATCTGCTTGCAGGGCCTCATTTCTCTTTCTTCCTATGTCATTGATCCAACATGGACCACGACCTCTGGCTGTTCACCCTCCCCCTTCAGAATGTCCTGCAGCTGATCTGTGACATCCTTGACCCTGGCACCTAGGAGGCAACATACCAACCTGGAGTCACGTCTATGGCCGCAGAAGCGCCTGTCTACTCCCTTCACTAACCCCTACCACTATTGCCCTTCCACACTACTTCCTCCCTCCCCGAGCAGCTGGACCCCATAGTGCCACGGCCTTGACTCTGGTTGGCCTCCACAAAGGAACCGTCACTCTCAACATTTTCCAAGACCGATAAATGGTTTGAGTGAGATGCACTCAGGGGATTCCCTCACTACCTGCCTGGTCCCCTTCTTCTGCTGGCGGTCCCCTATTCCCTCTTTGCTTGCACTTCCTTAAGCTGCGGAGTGACCACGTGCTGAAATGTGCTATCCACGAACCTCTGAGCCTCGTGAATGACCGTAGTGCCCCCAGCTGCTGCTCAAGCACCAAAACCGGGAGCTCGAGTTCCTCCTGCACACATGGTCATCCAGGCCATCAGCAGTGTCTAGGATTTCCCACATAGTGCAGGATGTGCAAATCCCGGGACTGAGCTTCCCAGACATATCTTAACTTAATAGAATATGGACCCTTGTTTTTATTTTACCCTTACTCCTACCTGAGTATAGACTAGATGCTTGATCCTCCAGATAGACTAGATCCTCTAGTTGCTGTTGACTGCCTGTCCCAGGATGGTCCTCTCACACTCTCGGGGAGATCAGAGATAGAATTTGGGGTTTCTCTGTGTGGCTATTTAAAAGCAGTCTTGTAAATGTATCCTATTATTTCCCATCTTTAGAAGCATAATCAAATTATTAAAAGTGTGATATCACCCTCACCCTGCCTTTGACTGACCACCAAAGTGGGTGAGTTGCCATTGCCTCGCTGAGCAGATGAGCAACCAACATATTGCCTGGGTTTGGATCAAACAGTGCAGATTGGTGATGTGGGAGTGAGTAGGTAGGCAAGGGTGGGAAGATGCTCTTCCAAAACCACGTCTTACCATTAACAGCACCCCCCCCACCAACACCACTCCTCTGGGTGCCCCTATATTCCAAGGCACCTGTTCCTAAGTCAGACAGACTCTCCCAATTGCCAGGCTGTGCTCTAATTCAACTGTTCAGTACCCACACCATAGGCCAGGATTCAATCAAACTCATCCATCACCTCAACATCCAGCTGTTGGCAACAGCTGTCATCTATCTTTGAGGGAGTTAGGGCATTACATGCCAAACATGCACCAGGCTTAGTAATCGCATGGTACTCACCCCCTCGTTTGCCAGTCTCGCCAACCGGTCCGAATGCAACGCCTTCACAATCTTATTGAACAGTTTGTTCTGAGCAGCAGTCCATCCTAACCTGGATAGGAGATGCAAGAGATGGATCAGACCCACCAGGCAGCACAGGCACAACAAAAAAAACACTGAGGCCCATGAACTCATTGGCCAAAATCATCTAATTCACTCGAAATGGAAAGAAGTGCTATAAAGAAAGAAAGGTCGACAGCTTGTCAAGCCTATTCCACCCCCCATTTCATTAACTCATGGGAGGAGGGGAACAGGTGAGAGCACACCTCTGGGAAATGGAACAAACACAGTCAAAGGCCCTGTCAACCAATGTAAGGGAATCCTAGGGAGCTCTAGAATGAAGGTGGCTTTGTCAGAACAGATGTGACAGAGACAGGGAAACTGGGAAAACGGAACAGGGTTCTTACAAGAAGCCAAGAGGGAGAAAATGTCGCTGTGGGCGTCAGTGGGTTTCTTGTGGATTGTGGTCAAAAGTCTATTCCCCAGAAATGGAGATAGGGGATTCAAGGAAGGAAAGGAAAGAGTTGCAGATGAACCATGGAGCCAAGATGGAAACTGGAAGCAAAGCTGATGCAATTCTTCCGTGTGGAGCTAGAGAAGGAAATGGCAGTGATAGTCAAAAAAATACCACACACATCTTCATCCCCCACCTTTCCTTTTGGCATGCTGAATGTGCTACTCTCTCTGTGAGATGCTGGTCCACTCTAATAATGGCAACACCCCTACACTTGGCAGACAAATGCAGGAGATACTGACCTTTTCCTTTTATTTCCTCCCTTCTCAACATCCTAACATTCTTTCCAGGCGAAACAGGGATTTATTTGTACTTCTCTCAATTTAGTACCCTGTGTTCACTGCTAATGATGCAGTCTCTCTAACATATGAGGATTGGGTGACCAATTTGTGGAACACCTCCGTCTGTTCATAAGTTCATAAAAAATAGGAGCTGGAGCAAGCAATGTGGACCCTGCAGCCTGCTCTGCTGCTCAACAAGATCATGGCTCATCTTCTACCTCAACTCCACTCTCACACACTATCTCCATATCCCTTAATACTTTTAAAGCTATTGACCTCAATCTTAAATATCCTCAACAACTGAGTATCCACAACCGTCTGGGTTTGAGAATTACAAAGATTCACCACCCTTTGACTGAGGAAATTTCTCATCTCAGTCCTAAATCCCTGATTCTCAGTCTATATTTTCCCAGCATCTACCCTGACAAGCCCCTGAAGAATTTTATTCAATGAGATCACTTCTCATTCTTCTGAACTCTGGGGAATATAGGCACACTGTATTCAATCTCTGCACATCCTAAGCAACAGTCCGGTGAACTTTCAGGCACCCCATTTGGGGCAACTACGACCTTCCTTAGGTAAGGAGCCCAAAACAGCACAAAATTCTCCAGGTGCAACCTCACCAATACTCTGTATAACTGCACTTATTCTTACACTTCCATCCCTTTGTTAAAAAAAGCTAACATAGCATTTCCGTTATAATAAAAACAGAAAATGCTGGAAAAACTCAGCAGGTCTGAGGGAATCAGTGGAGAGAAAAACAGAGTTAACATTTCGAGTCTGTATGACCCTTCTTCAGAGCATACGATTTCCCTTTCTCACTGCTTGCTGTACCTGCACATAAATTGTGGTGATTCATGTACATGGACGCCCAGGTCCCGGGAATGCAAACATTTTCCAATCTCTCACCATTACAGAAATATTCCGTTTTTTTTAGTTTCCTTATCAAAGGGGATAACTTCACACTTGACGTGGGATATTCCATTTGCCATGCTTTGCTCAATCACCCAACCTTGCCTATGAAGCTCTGCAGCTTCTTTGTGTGCTCCTCACCTCTGATATTCCCACCAAGCTTTGTATCATCAGCAAACTTGCATTCATTTCACTCAGTCCCTCATGTAAGTCATTAATGTAGTTTCTAAATAGCTGAACCAAGTACTGATCTCTGTGGTAACCTGCTAGTTCCAGCCTGCCAACTTGAAAAACCTCCGATTTATTGCTCCCTTATGTTTTCTGTCCATTAACCAATTCTCAGCTCATGCTAATATAGTACCCCCTCCCATGGGTCCTATAGTTTTGTGTAACAACCTTGTGTGGCAGCTTAACGAATGCTTTCTGAAAATCCAAATACAAGACATCCACTGGTGGCCCCCACTGCCGCCATTCATCGCACGTTACATTCTTAAAATACTCTTTAACAGATTTAACAAAGATGATTTCCCTTACACAATTTCTGATTTTCTATGTGCTTCTCAGCATGTCCCTGATAATAGATTACAGTATTTCCCCAACTACAGTTGTTTGCCGAACCTGCCAATACTTCTCCATTTTCTCCCTTACTCCTTTCTTAAACAGCAGGGTTATATCTGCTACTTTCCGATCCTTGGGAATGTTCTAGAATCTAAGAAATTCTGTAAAATCAATGCGCTCACTGTCTCGGTAGTCAACTCTTTTAAAATTCTAGGATGCTGCAACTTAGTCTCAATCGTTTCGCCAATACTACTTCTTTACTCATAGCACTTTAATTCTCTTGTTTCCCATTTTTTCCTGATTGTTTTTTGTGTCTCCAAGTATGAAGACAGATAACAAAGTCTTTGTCTAGTCTGAGTGTAATGATGCACCAACCACAAAGGTGCACTTTCCTCACCTTGCTTCACACTGCCTGCGATGTCAATGTCAGTGACTGAAATGCTCTGATGATAAAAATAGTACAGATTTGTAGAATGGTTTAAAGCAGAGTGAATTGCATAACTCTGCTTCAAGTGTCATGTTAGTCCCAGTGGAAACAATCCAAATGGTGGTCAGGAAACTCTACTTACAAGGTTACACCTTAATGTCCACTGTTTCCCAGACTGCAAATGTGCTCACATATGCTTACACTATACAATGTCATGAACAGATTAATGTCTAATGTTATTGGAAATTATTTTTTAAAATAGAGTTTAGTGGTGTGTGTGTCTATATGTGTGCGTGTGCCTTAACTGGATTAAAGCCAGCAGGTCTAGAGGCTTTGATGTATAAAAAGAAGTAGGTTTGACATGGTAATTAGATAAACATGGGGAGGTTCAGAAGCATAGGTGTCAAGGTGGCAATTTGCATTTTTAAATCAAGTATTCAAAAGAATGGGTGAAATCTTGCACCTAGCTAGAAGATGCCAAGCAATGTGTTTATTGTTTCAGCTTACTAACAAAATTGGTGGAATCAAAGGATGTTATTGGACGAAGAGATAAAATGAAAAACCTAGCAACACGATGGAAAATTTACATTCAAAGTATAAAGGAGAAAGGAGATTGTGTGTAAGGAAGAGGCATTGTAAGATCCATCAAGTGTGAGAAGCCTCCAGTTGTAAACCTCTAGTCTATCTGCAAGGGCCCAGAGCTGAATGAAACTCATTTTGAATGCGACTGTCCAGGGGGTGCTCTGCCAGACGTCCTTTTATATCTATGAGTTTTACTGTTGGTTTAATGGGGGTATAACTGAGCGTCAGATTAATTAGGGGATTTTTGTAGTTATTATAGTAGTAAATTTGTAGCCATGTGCATGTGTTTACAATCTTGTATTAATGAATGTTTAATTTAGTTTCATAAAAAAAAACCTCTTGAGATTCAGTGGTCTGAATTCAAAGCCTGCATCTTGAAACATACAAATTGCAAAAATAGGTAATGACAGTTGTTTCAAGTTTCCCTCTGGGATTTGAACTCAGCCTTTACCATCAGCTGTGTCATAATAATAAATTCCTGCATTTGAATTTTGCCAAAGCTGACTGGTGTGAAAGCTATTGACATTGCCTCGCATGTACTGAGATGCACAAATATTTTGGCACTCACAAATAGCTAACCACCAGCAGGGCCAGATAGACCATAGCTCCTAACTGCCAGAGATGGGAACGCAGCACGGCAAGGGTTTGGCAGAAGGCTGCCGAGATCATAACCATGACCAGATCGAGGGCTCAAGGGAGGGCTGGAGGCAGTGGAGAAAGAGCCACTCACTGCTCAGTGAAGTGGAGAGAGTGAGCCAGCAAGGCCTCAGGGTGATGGAGGGAGGGACAGACAGAGAACTATAGCAGGAGCTTGGGGTGGTGGAGAGAATACAACAGCCACAGCCAGCGAGGGCTCAGGGCAGCGGAAGGAGCGAGAGAAAAAGGGCTCAAGGCACATACCCATTTCACCAGCAATGGGATTAACTGTGAGCGTGGCGACAGATGCAGTGCGAGCTGAGTGCGCATGCGGAACTGTTCCTTGAACCTGGCCGATCAGCGTCAGAAGTTACAGTGACTTGTTTAATTTTCTGTAATTTTGTTACTCACCATTATAATTTTCCAGTCTTTGCCTCTCATGTGCTCATATTTATTTTACTAATGTCTTCCTATTTACATACCCATAGTCTACTCTCAATTTCATTTCTTAGCAATTTCTTGGTCCTCCTTTGCTGAATTCTAATTCTCCCAATCCTCAGGCTGACTACTTTTTTTCGCAACATGATAAGCCTTTTCCTTTGAAATAAATACTGACTATCTTTTAACTCCTCATTGTCCATGGTTGAACCACTTTCTCAGTGGGGTTTTTGTGCTTAAAACGAAGGTTTATATGTTGGCAATGATGTCTTAACTAGCAGAGACCTGCAAAACGACTGTGGTGAAATTAGTATCTTTATTGCAACAGAGGTTCTTTAAATACAGGGTTGAGGGTTATGCTTTCACGAAAAACTTGAACAAAATTGAAACTGCTCTGTCTTCTCAAGTTGTCCATGTGTAAAAATGGAATAGAAATTAAAACCATATCGAATTTTGGCATGTGACTTTTTCAGAATCATAGAATATAAAAGTCGAATTGAGAGCTGTTTTCTCCAGAGTTGAAAAGGCAGGTTTATACTTCATGGACTCAATCTTGTTCGAGAATTAAAATCTCTTACTTCGTTCAAATCTATCTGCTATAAAAGCTATGTAAAGCTGTAAATGTTTTTTTTATTCATTTGAGGGTTGTGGGCGTCACTGGCTACGGGAGCATTTATTGTGCATCCCAAATTGCCCTTGAGAAGGTGGTGGTGAGCCACCTTCATGAACCGCTGCAGTCCATGTGGTGTAGGTACACCTACAGTGCTGTTAGAGAGGGAGTTCCAGGATTGCGACCCAACAACAGTGAAGGAATGGCAATATATTTCCAAGTCAGGATGGTGAGTGACTTGGAGGGGAACTTTCAAGTGATGGTGTTCCTATCTATCTGCTGCCCTTGTCCTTCTAGATGGTAGTGGTTGTGGGTTTGGAAGGTGCTGCCTACAGAGCCCTGGTGAGTTTCTGCAGTACTTCTTGTAAATGGTGCACACGGCTGCCACTGTTCATCAGTGGTGGAGGAAGTGAATGTTTGTGGGAAGGGTGTAAATCAAGTGGGCTGCTTTGTCCTGGACACGTCAAGCTTCTTGAGTGTTGTTGGAGCTGCACTCATCCAGGCAAGTGGAGAGTATTCCATCACACTCCTGACTTGTGCCTTGTAGATGGTGGACAGGCTTTGGGGAGTCAGGAAGTGAGTTACTTGTCACAGGATTCCTAGCCTCTGAACTGCTCTAGTAGTGAAAGTATATATATGGTTAGTCCAGTTCCCTTTCTGGTCAATGATAACCGCCAGGATGTTGATTGTGGAGGATTCAGTGATGGTGATACCAATGAACATCAATGGGCAATGGTTAAATTTGCTCTTGTTGGAAATGGTCACTGCCTGGCACGATTGTTACTTGTTACTTGTCAGCCCAAGCCTGGATATTGTCCAGGTCTTGCTGCATTTGGACATGGACTGCTTCCGTATCTGAGGAGTCGTGTATGGTGCTGAACAATGTGCAATCATCAGTGAACATCCCGGCTTCTGACCTTATGATGGAAGAAAGGTCATTGATGAAGCAGCTGAAGATGGTTGGGCTGAGGACACTACCCTGAGGAACTCCTGCAGTGGTATCTTGGAACTCGGATGACTGACCAACAACCACAACAATTTTTCTTTGTGCTAGGTATGACTCCAAATGTGTAAAAACAGGGCTCAGAAAAAAAGTGCAAATTTTGCCAACAGTCTGGCCTTGCTGTGTGCTGATTCTTGGTTTATTTCTACACCATCAGCAACCTCCACAGCCCACCATCGCATCCAGCAACCATCTGTACGATGTGCGCAGTATGAAGTTTATTGGTGGTATTTCCATCTGCGAAGCAATACCCCATCCCTGCCCCCTCCCCTTGCCATGTCAAAACTTTCTGCCCACTTTCAAGAAACAACATTTATAGCTATCAGGGGGAATCCACATGCAGTACACTGTTATAATCAAGTTTTTAAATATCTTATCATCCAACCATCATCCCATAGGTGCAGGTATGTTTATGCCCTCTTACCTTTGTTACTGATCTGCACTGCTTATTTTTACCCAAAGTGATGCTTTTAAATTTCCCCTTTCCTGAATCCTCTCATCCCATCTTTATTCTTTTAAAGCTCTGTGTACTGGCCGAATTTTACTTGATTCGCAAGGACACTGATCCCCACTCAGTTTAAGTGGAGCCTGTCCCAACAGAACAGCTCCCTTTATCTCCAGTTGGTGCCAGACTGGAAGCATGACTCCCCCTAACTTCCAGATTCCTGTCATTTTAATTCTCCCTTTCACTCTGACCTCTCTTTCCTTGGCCTCCAACACTGTTCCAATGAAAAGCCCAGCTTTCGATTAGGCATTTTACAGCTGTCTGCGCTCAACAATGAATAAACTCAAATCATAAACTCTGCCTCCAGTTTTTCCTGCATCAGCTGTTGATGATGCCACCATTCCACTTTACAGCTCCTCTGGACACACAGTTTGTTCCTTTAATAAAAACAGAAAATGCTGGAAATACTCAGCAGGTCAGATAGGTTTTTCTCCACAGATGCTAGCGTTTCAGATCAAAGACCCTTCATCAGAACTGAGGAAACATAGAAATGTATTCGATTTTAAGCATGAAAGGGAGGATGCAAGAGGATAAACAAAAGGGAAGATCTGTGATAGGCTGGTGGGCAGGAGAGATTAAAAAGCAAAAGGTTTTGTGGTAACAGGTGCAGTAAAAAAGGTGTGTCCAAATGAGGTGTGAATGGCTCGCAAGCAGCTGTCCAGATGAACAAATAAAGAACCAGCCAAAAAAAAAAAGAAATGGAGGCACAGATTATGATCTAAAACTGTTGAACTCAATGTTGAACCCAGAGAATTGAAATGACGAGCGACACGAAGCTCGGGGTCAGGCTTGCGAACTGGACGGAGGTGTTCTGCAAAGTGGTCACTGCGTCTGCGTTTGGTCTCCCTAACGTATAGGAAACCACATTGTGAGCAGCGAATACCATATATTAAATTGGAGCAATTGATATAAGCAAAATATGCAGATTCTGGCAATCCGAAACAAAAATAGAAAGTGCTGCAAATACTCAACAGGTCTGGCAGCATCCATGGAAAGAGAAACAGAGCCCTTCCCCTCGCTCCAAGAATAGTGATACAGTTCCTCCTGTCTTCACTTTCCAGCCCATCAAACTCTACATTCAAAGGATCATCTGATGCCATTTAGGGGGAGGTGATGGCATAGTGGTATGGTCACTGGACTAGTATTCTGGAGACACGGGGTAATGCTTTGGGGACCTGGGAGCGAATCTCATCATGGCAGATGGTGAAATTTGAATTGAATAGGAATCTGGAATTAAAAGTCTGATGTTGACCATGAAACCACTGTCAATTGTTGTAAAAACCCATCTGGTTCACCAATGTCATTTAGGGAAGGAAATCTATCATCCTTACCTGGTCTGGCCTACATGTGACTCCAGACCCACAGCAATGTGGTTGACTCTTAAACGTCCTTTGAAATGGCCACACAATTGTAACAAACTGCTACAAAGTCACAAAAAAGAAATGAAACTGGACGGACCACCTGGCATCGACCTAGGCACCAGAAACGACAACAGCAACTCAACTCTGTCAACCATGCAAAGTCGTCCTTACTAACATCTGGGGGCTAGTGCCAAAATTGGGAGAGCTGTCTCACAGACCAGTTAAGCAACAGCCTCACAGTCATCCTCACGGGATCATACCTTACAGATAATGTCCCAGACTCCACCATCACCATCCCTGGGTACGTCCTGTCCCAGCAGCAGGACAGACCCAGCAGAGCTGGCGGCACAGCGGTATAAAGTTGCCCTGGGAGTCCTCAACATTGACTCCGGACCCCATGAAGTCACATGGCATCAGGTCAAACATGGGCATGGAAACCTCCTGTTGATTACCACGTGCCGCCCTCCCTCAGCTGATGAACCAGTGCTCCTCCATGTTGAACACCACTTGGGGGTAGCACTGAAGGTGGCAAGGGTGCAGAGAGCACTCTGGGTAGAGGACTTCTCTACTGACCGAGCTGGCCGAGTCCTAAATGACATAGCTGCTAGACTGGGTCTGCAGCAGGTGGTGAGGGAACCAACAAGAGGGAAAAACATACTTGACCTCATCCTCACAAACCTGCCTGCCGCAGATGCATCTGTCCATGACAGTATTGGTAGGAGTGACCACTGCACCGTGTTGAGGAGATGAAGTCCCGCCTTCACATTGAGGACACCCTCCATCGTGCTGTGTGGCACTACCACTGTGCTAAATGGTATAGATTTCGAACAGATCTAGCAACTCAAGATTGGGCATCCACGAGGCGCTGTGGGCCATCAGCAGCAGCAGAATTATACTCGAACATAATCTATAACTTCATGGCCTGACATATCCCCCACTCTACCATTACCACCAAGCCAGGGGATCAACCCTGGTTCAATGGAGAGTGCAGGAGTGCATGCCAGGAGCAGCACCGGGCATACCAAAAAATGAGATGTCAACCTGGTGAAGCTACAACACAGGACTACTTGAGTGCCAAACAGCAAAAGCAGCAAGTGATCAAGTGATAGGCAGAGCTAAGCAATCCAACAACCAACGGGTCAGATCTAAGTTCTGCAGGCCTGCCACACCCAGTCGTGAATGGTGGTAGATGATTAAACTGGAGGAGGAAGAGGTGGCTCCACAAATAGCCCCATCCTCAATGAGGGAGGAGCCCAGCACATCAGTGCAAAAGATAAGGCTGAAGCATTTGCTACAATTTTCAGCCAGAAGAGTGGATGATCCATCTCGGCCTCCTTCCGAGGTCCCTGGCATCACAGATGCCGGTCTTCAGCCATTTCAATTCACTTTACGTGATATCAAAAAACAGCTAAGGGCACTGGATAGTGCAAAGGCTACCGAGCCTGACAATATTCCAGCAATAGTACTGATGACTTGTGCTCCAGGACTTGCCGCACCCCTAGCCAAGCTGTTCCAGTACAGCTACAGCGCTGGCATCTACCCGACAATGTGGAAAATTGCCCAGGTATGTCCTGTACACAAAAAGCAGGACAAATCCAATCTGGCCAATTATTGCCCCATCAGTCTACTCTCGATCATCAGTAAAGTGATGGAAGGGGTCATTAGCAGCGCTATCAAGCATCACTTACTTAGCAATAACCTGCTCAATGACACCTAGTTTGGGTTCCTCCAGGGCCATTCAGCTCCTGACCTCATTGCAGACTTAGTTCAAACATGGACAAAAGAGCTGAACTCCCGAAGTGAAGTGAGAGTAACTGCCCTTGACATCAAAGCCCCAACTGACCAAGAGTGGCACAAAGGAGCCCTAGCAAAACTGAAATCAATGGGAAGCATGGAGAAAACTCTCCGCTGGTTGGAGTCATACTGAGCACAAAGGAAGCTGGTTGTGGTTGGTGGAGGTCAGTCATCTCAGCTCCAGGACATCACCGCAGGAGTTCCTCATAGTAGTGTCCTTGGCCCAACTATCTTCAGCTGTTTCATCAGCGAATTTGCTTCCATCGTAAGGTCAGAAGTGAGGATGTTCACTGATGATTGCACAATGTTCAGCACCATTCACAACTCCTCAGATACTGAAGCAGTCCATGTCCAAAAGAAGCAAGACCTGGACAATATCCAAGCTTGGGCTGACAAATAGCAAGTAATATTCACACCACACAAGTGTCAGGCAATGACCATCTCCAACAAGAGAGAATCCAGCTATCGCCCCTTGATGCTCAGTGGCATTACCCTCACTGAATCCCCCACTTTCAACATCCTGGGGGTTACCATTGACCAGCAACTGAACTGGACTAGCCATATAACCACTGTGGCTACAAGAGTAAGTCAGGAGCTAGGAATCATGCAATGGGTAACTCACCTCCTGACTCCCCAAAGCCTGTCCACCATCTACAAGGCACAAGTCAGGAGTGTGATGGAATACTACCCACTTGCCTGGATGTGTGCAGCTCCAACAACATTCAAGAAGCTTGAATGGCACACGTCTACAAACAATCACTCCCTCCACCACCGACACACCGTAGCAGCACTGTGTACAATCTACAAGATACACTGCAGGAATTCACCAAGGTTCCTTAGACAGCACCTTCCAAACCCATAACCACTATCATCTAAAAGGACAAGGGCAGCAGATAGATGGGAACACCACCACCTGGAAGTTCCCTCCAAGTCACTCACCATCTTGACTGTGAAATATATTGCCGTTCCTTTACTGTCTCTATTCAATAAGGGAGGGAGGCAGAAAACAGGAAACTATAGGCCAGTTAGCTTGACGTCTGTCATGGGGAAGGTGTTACAGTCGATCATTAAAAATAAGTTATAGCTGGGCACTTAGAAAAGCTCAAGGTAATCAGAATGGTTTTATAAAAGGTAAATTATGTTTCAACAATTTATTGGAGTTCTTAGAAGGAGTAACACGTGCGGTAGATAGTAGGGAGCCTATAGACATCCCATACTTGGATTTTCAGATAGCATTTGATAAGGTGCCACATCAAGGGTTACTGCAGAAAATAAAAGCTCATAGTGTATGGGGTTACATACAAATCAGGACAGAAGATTGACTGGCTGGCAGAAAACAGAGATATATGCATAAATGCGTCTTTTTCTGATTGGCACGCTGCAATGAGTGGAGTCCCACAGGGGTCAATGTTGGGGCCTCAACATTTTACAATTTACATCAATGACTTAGATGCGGGGGGGGGGGCGAAGGCATGGTAGCTAAATTTGGAGACAACAGAAAGAAAGATAGAGGAAAGTATGCTGTGAAGAATACATACGGAGTTTCCAAATAGATATAGATAATGTTATGATCCCAGGTGATGTTATTTCTGGGCACGCCAGATCCCAGGGTGGAACCCGGCTTGATAGATCCTAACTTTTATTTTTTGTTTAGATATGTGGTGAGTGGCTACTGAACAGAGTCACAGGAGTCAGCTGAAGAACTTTAACAAATTTAACAGAAGAAGCAAGATGAGCTATATTACAATACTCTTTCACCCACAACTGTACCTTTACCGATATATACAGATTTGCAAGGAGAACACATGTTACAAAAGCTATCTTATGCTCTAATGTTGGCAATAAATATACAGCCAATGTGAACCAATAGATGGCCTGTGGTCAGACAAACTACACTCTGAAACCAAGTGACAGATACCACCCGAAACAGATGCTAATGGATCGCTCACGAACTCCCCCCAGCTGCTTGTCACCCTGTGAGCCTACCAGTCTCACTGAACTCCGTATTTCACACGAGGGTTTCAAAACTCCACTCTCTTAGAACCAGCTTCAGAATCTTCTCCCAAATGGCCCTTTCACAAGGGTCCATCTCCAGGGTTTCGAACTCTCTTTCCAATGTTCCTTTCCCCTGGATCGCCACATGCATTTAATCTTTCTTCCACGCACTCTCTCTCTGACTCAGCTATACTAACAGAACGCCACTGCTTCACAAGCCCATAGTAAAGAGTTACAGACTTTCGGCTGTCTCCTTGGAACTCTGGCTTCTCGCAAGCCTATTTTTGCTTTAAATCTGCATCCAGTAGCTTTCCCTCTTTAAGCTTGGAGTCTTTCTCTGCTCCTCACTCTTAACTTCACTTAAAACAACCTTTTCCTGATTCCTGTTCGTTCTCTTTGCCCATTGATTAGAAGGTCTTCTTGGGACTCTTTCTTCTTCTGTTCTTTGGGGAAATCTGCTTCCTCTGCAGTTCCCTCTGTGTCCAGCCTCCCATGGCATCTACTTCCAACTGAACTAAAACATGTGTGTGTGTGGCCTCCCTTCTGCACCCCTGTTGCTAGGCAGTTTTTTTCTACTTAGCTTTAACTTCCCTTCAAGAGTCATAAAATCTCATTGGGATGCAGGCACCTTTTCAAGTGAAAGTAAAACTTAAGTTTCTCCTTTTCTTAACACACAAATACAGAAACACAAATCAAACTTCATTCCTAACACCCAGAAGTATGGATTGGGAAAATGCAAGTTTGTTCAATTTGGCAGGAAGAATAAAAAGGCAGAGTATTACTTAAATGGAGAACAACTGCAGAATTCCAAGGTGCAGAGGGATCAGTGTTCTGGTGCAAGAGTCACAAAAAGTTAGTATGCAGGTACAGCAAGTAATCAAGGCTAATACAATACTATCCTTCATGACAAGAGGAATTAAACATAAAAGTACAGATTTTATACAGGGCATTGGTGAGACTGCATCTCGAATACTGTGTGCAGTTTTGGTCTCCTTATTTAAGAAAGGATGTGAGTGCACTGAAGACAGTTCAGGGGAGGTTTACTAGATTGATATCTGGAATGAGTAGTTTGTCTTATGAGGATAGATTGAACAGGCTGAGCTTATCTCTACTGGAGTTTATAAGAGTGAGGGGTGACTTGATTGAAGTATCTAAGATCCTGAATGGTCTTGACAAGGTGGATGTGGAAAGGATGTTTCCTCCTGTGGGTGAGTCCAGAACTAGGGGGCACTGTTTTAATATTAGGAGTTGCCCTTATAGGACAGAGATGAGGAGGAACTCTCAGAGAGTTGTGTGACTTTAGAACTCTCTGCCTCAGAAGGTGGAGAAGGCGAGGTTATTGAATATTTTTAAGACAGAGGTAGATAGATTTATGTTAGGCAAGGGAATCAAAGGTTATCGGGGATAGATGGGAATATGGAATTTAAAACACAAACCGATCAGCCACGATCTTATTGAACAGCAGAGCAGGCTCGAGGAACCAAATGGCCTACTTCTGCTCTATTTTGTATGTTCATCTTTAACTAACAATGCCACCCCACTCCCTTTTACTTTTTGCCTGTCCTTCCTAAAGTTCCCAGCATTAGTCACCCTGCAGCCAAGTCTCCGTAATCGCAAGCATATCATACCTTTTTACATCTAGTTGCGCTGTTAATTCATCTACCTTATTGCGAATGCTCCATGCCTGCATTTACAGTAGCTTTAGGCTTGTCTTATTAACATATATACACTTTTTTTTATACTAGGGCCCTGTTTACTGCCAGCCCTTGTTTCCACTTTTACTTGCTACTTTTCAGTCTTTCATTCCTATCTTTGTCTCCCTCTCTTCTGTTTCCCCACTCAGGTTGCCCCGCAAAACCATTGACTCCAGCAGTATCCAAAATGGAAAATCTGTTAGAGAGGAAGATGGACCTAGGGGACTCCTGCATTACCTGCCTAGTGCTTTGACTCTGTCTGGCAGTCACTCATTCCCTTTCTGCCTGTGCGCTCTTTATCTGCAGTGTGACCACCTCACTGTACATGCTATCCATGAAGATCTCACCCTGCAGATGCTCCGCACTGATTCCATCCACAGCTCCAGCTCCGAAACGTAGATTTCAACTAGGTGCATATGCAGACATGTCCTGCACACGTGGTCGCCCTGGACATGTCCCTGACTTCCCACAACACACAGGAGCACAGGCCAAGCTGCCTTGTCATGACTTACCCTTGAATTACTCCCTTTACTTTTACTTACTCTAGTTTAGAGAAAATCAAGGACAGCAGATATACTCACCAGGTCCTTCTTACCAAAGCCACTACTCTTCTTTCTGAGGAAAGGTAGCAAATGAAAGGATCACCTCCTTCCCTCTTCACTGAACTCCCTCACTCACCAAACTCCAATTTAAGCACTCTAATGCAGCCCAAAGCAGCACTCCAGTGCACGCATACTCCATCCCTCGCCCTGCTAACAATGAGATTAAAGCAGTCTGTTTGAATCCTGGGTGAACTATAGGTGTATTTCTGAGCACACATTCACGCCATTTCCAGTTCTGTAACATTGCCCGACTTTGCCCTGTCTCAGCTCATCTACTGCTGAAACGCTCATCAATGCCTTCATTACCTCTAGACCTCTCCAGTCCGACGCAGCCCTGGCTGGTGTCCCACATTCTACTCTCAGTATATATGAGGTTATCCAAAACACTTGGTACCCATGTCTTAACTTGCACCAAGTCCATCCCCCATCACCCCAGTGCCACTGACCTGCGCTGGCTCTAAAATCATCATGCTCGTGCAAACCCCTCCATGGCCTCACCCTTCCCAATGTCTAATCTCCTCCAGCTCACATGCCTCCAAGATACCTGCTCTCATCTTATGTTGGCCTCTTGACAATCGCTATTTTTATTGCACCACTGCTGGTGGCTTCGCCTTCAGCTGCCTCGGCTCCAATTCCCTTCCTGCACCTCGCGACCACGTTTTCCTCCTTTCAGATACTTCTTAAAGCCTACCCCTTCAACCAAGCTTCAAGTCATCTTATGTACTATCTTCTTACTGGCTTGGTGTCATACCTGACTCTATAATACTAGTGTCAAGGGCCTTAGATTTGTATAGTGCCTAAATGCCCCAAGTTGTTCACATTGTTGATTATGTACCCCTGTACCCCTTTCAAGGTCAAGGTATTTTGGCTAAGTTGCGGTTCCAGAACCAAATGCTCTTGCTCCAGTTGGGGACTTAACAGAACTCTAGCACAAATACTGCCAACCATTTGTATTGCAGCTGCCTTGAGATCAAAGCCAACATTCCATTTACCTTTTCAGTTATATTTTACACCAATGATTGGACTAACTCATGTTGAAAGTACTTGCGTTACAACAAGTCCTGCTGTAATACAAAACAATCGCTAAGTAGACCTGACTGACAACACATGCAAAACAGCGAAGTAGAGATTTGATCAGCTTATTGAAATGCCTGAGTGTGTATGCAAGGCTCATTGCACCAACAGATGGTGTTGTTGTAATAAGAATGCCATCTATTGATGATGATTCCCCACATGCAGCACCAGCCCAGGAGCCACTGACATCAAGGGTGCTCACTGTGGAAGGTACCCACCTGTTAATGTGATCCTCCCAATCATCAGGCGGCAGAGGAGCATCTGTGTCTGTTCTTGCAAAGATGACATGGCGCTCACACTCGTTCATTACACTCCGAGCCTTCTGGTTATCATACAAGGGTGTTGGGGTTGGAACCACTGTTTCCACATCTACAGTCACGTCACAATCACTGCAAAACACAAAACCCATCATTATTTGCGGCAAGGATGGCAATCCAAAAAAAAGTGAAAAATTCTGGAACTGCCATGGGACAGCATTTGGGTGGAGATTCAACCACTTTTCCATTAAGGTTACACATAATTACAGAAACTTCACAGCACAGGAGCAGGCCATTTGGCCCAACAGCTCTGTGATGTTAACGCGCCACTCTAACCTCACCAAATCAGCATAACCTCCTATTCACCTCTCATGTGCTCATCTAGCTTCTCCCAGAATTGCATGGGTGCTATTTGCCTCAACCACTCTCTGCAGTATTGAGTTCCACATTCTCAGCACTCTCTGGATAAGGAACTCCCAATTAGATTAATTAAGGGATATGGTGGAGAAGTGGAGCTGAGGGGGAAAGTCAGCTATGATGTTAATGAATTGCAGAACAGGCTGAAAGGACCAACTGGACTTTGATTGCACACATTTCTTTGTTTCTTTTCTTATTAGGCATTGCCATCTTCTTTCCTTCTACACAAGATGACGGGTGTGCAGCAAATCAAGTTCATTGGGGATGAGATAGATTAATTTGGTGCACTTTTCCTGATGGCTGGAGACCAATCCGTGGGTAACAGGTTTTGCCACAAGTGCCGCATATGAAGTGATTTATCAGGTGTCCTTTTGGGTAATTGCTTTTATGTTGCCACTTGTTGCCAAGCCACTGTGGCTCATGCTGGCCCACTGGCGTTGTCATTTTCCTCTGTCATCGGCTAGTGTAAGCATCAACCTTTAAGCCCTTCATGTGACGCTTGAAAAATTCTTTGAAAAGGAGCTCAGCATGCCTGTTGGTCATCTAGCTCCAGCTACCTCGCCATATAGAAAATCTTTAGGTAAGCATCCGACTTCCGTCCTGTGAACAGGCCCAAGCTAGCAAAGTTGCCTCTGCTTGATCAGTGCCAACATACTTGGGAGCTTGGAGATGAAGACTGCCGCATTCATAATTTTGCCCTCCCATAAGACATCCAGAATGTGCCAGTTGTTGAGCTTTGTTTCTTGATCGCTCTAAGCCCTCCACGTTTCACAGTCAAACAACAAGGTGCTGAGAAAACAGGCCTCAGAAATAAGTATCTTGGTCCTAAGAGTCAGCTGGATGTGATTCCAGGCAAGTTGAGAGTCGAACAAAGGAGGCAGCCACATTCCCTTTGCGAGTATCAAGTTCTGCATCAAGAGACAATGTCTGTCACTGTGGACCCAAGGTTGCAGAACATGCAAACTACTTCATGTTTTCTTGATGCTTACAATAAGGGAGAACAATTTACAGACATGGGAGAGACAATCCTTTGACTTTTGTAGTTGAGTTTCCATATAAGCAATTAGTACGGCATCAGCGCAGAGGAGTTTCTGATTATGAGGTGCTGCATTTGCCTTTGCTTTCAGTCTGTACAGCTTGCCATCTGATCTAATATGCAGGTCAGGGTCACGGAGATGATGATATTATTGCTAATAACAAAATTTTATTCTTTTTGGCCCCACGTTCTGGTCTCCACCTCAAGCACAAATCGTAGGAGTTGCAGGGTTTTGACTTAATGACAGTGAAGGAACAGCGAGGATGCTCAAGTCAGGACAGTGCATGGCTGGGAGAGAAACTTGCAGCTGGTCATGCTCCTGTGCCCTTTTCCTTCTCGATGGTAGAGGTCAGAAGTTTGGAAGGTGCTGTCGAAGGCACCTTGGCTAGTTGCTGGTCCGCACTGTAGCCATCGGCATGTCGGTGGTGGAGTGAATGAATATTTAAGTGGTGCCTGGGGTGCCAATCAAGCAGGCTGCTTTGCCCTGAATTGAGCTGAGCTTCTTGAGTGTTGTTGGCACCACACTCAGCCAGACAAGTGCAGCGTATTCCATCATACTCCTGGCTAGTGCCTTGCACTTGGTGGAGAGACAACTGTGCACAATACTCCAGGCGTAGTCTCAGCGAGATTTAATCTAACGTTTCGAGAAAGAAACCCGCAGTCTGAGAGTTCTCATGACCTTATCTACTTGGAGTGATTTGTGGACGTGCCCCTCGGCCCTGTCCATGCCCCTCGGCCCTGTCCATGCCCCTCGGCCCTGTCAAACCTCCTCGGCCCTGTCCATGCCCCTCTCCCCTGTCAAACCCCCTCGGCCCTGTCCATGCCCCTCGGCCCTGTCCGTCCCCCTCTCCCCTGTCAAACCCCCTCGGCCCTGTCCATGCCCCTCAGCCCTGTCCGGCCCCCTCTCCCCTGTCAAACCCCCTCTCCCCTGTCCATCCCCCTCGGCCTTCTCCATCCCCCTTCCCCTCTCTATCCCCCTCTCCACCCCCCTCTCCCCTGTCCATCCCCCCTCGGCCATGTCCATCGCCCTCTCCCCTCTCCATCCCCCTCGGCCCTCTCCATCCCCCTCTCCATCCCCCTCTCCCCTCTCCATCCCCCTCTCCCCCCCCCTCTCTCCTGTCCATCCCCCTCGGCTGTGTCCATCCCCCTCTCCCCTCTCCATCCCCCTCTCCACCCCCCTCTCCCCGCTCCATCCCCCTCTCCCCTCTCCATCCCCCTCTCCCCTCTCCATCCCCCTCCCCTCTCCATCCTCCTCTCCACCCCCCCTCTCCCCTCCCCATCCCCCTCTCCATCCCCCTCTCCCCTCTCCATCCCCCTCTCCACCCCCCTCTCCCCTCCCCATCCCCCTCTCCCCTCTCCACCCCCCTCTCCCCTCTCCACCCCCCCTCTCCCCTCTCCATCCCCCTCGGCCCTGTCCAACTCCCTCTCCCCTGTCCAACCCCCTCGGCCCTCTCCATCCCCCCCCCCCCCCCCCCCCCCCCAACAACCTAAATGCTGACCCTTCGGGCCCTCACCTACTGCTGTCCTGGTGCCTCCTGGGTGTAACGAAGAGAAGCCGGGCCGGCCTGGAGCTGCTGGCCTCCGGGTGGGCGCTCCAGGGTTTGGCGTAGCTGTGATCCAGAAAGACCAGGTCCAGTTCCCGCTCGTGGGCCGAGAGCTGCAGCAGGAGGGAGGCGCCCATCCGCCGGGCCGAGCTCTGCAGGTCCCGCTCGCTACCCCGGCAGCACATCGAGCCTGAGTCACGGCTCCTCGGCCTCGGGGAGTGGGGGGGGGAACACAATTCACCGCCTCTCCTCAGCAACGCTGCCGGGGCCTCCGGTCTCTCTCTCTCTCTCTCTGCGGCCAAAATCGCAACACAGGCCTCGGCGACGGAAAGTCAAGCAAGCGCCCGGCGGCCTCCGCAGACAGCGCCGCCCGCGGCTGCTCGGGGAGCTGCTTTCGCTGGAGTCAGAGAGGCTCCAGGAGACACCTGGACCTGGGAGCGAGCGCGAGGGCAAAGGCGGCCCTTCATTGCCCGTACCCTTTAGCTGAACTATCCAACCTAGCTAATGGGGGCTGGGAATTGTATAGACCCCTCGGGCTGTACGACTCCCAATAAATTTATGCCGCGAATACTAAATGTTTCGTAACTGTATTGAAGCACC
This sequence comes from Isurus oxyrinchus, assembly GCA_026770705.1. Classification (NCBI taxonomy): domain Eukaryota; kingdom Metazoa; phylum Chordata; class Chondrichthyes; order Lamniformes; family Lamnidae; genus Isurus; species Isurus oxyrinchus. The sequence goes on from JANJGN010000017.1 coordinate 88,850,423, forward strand.
TCACCAGTGCAACCTGATGTATGTCGATAACTCCAATCCCATTGCACTGATGGTCTGTAATGATCATATTGAAATGACTGTAATATTCATTGGGAGGGATAGAAACACAGAAACTAGGAGCAGGAGTAGGCCATTCGGCCCTTCAAGCCTGCTCCGCCATTCATTATGATCATGACTGATCATCCAACTCATTAGCCTGCTCCTGCTTTCTCCCCATACCCTTTGATCCCTTTCGCCCCAAGAGCAATATCTAACTCCTTCTTGAAAACATACAACGTTTTGGTCTCAACTATTTTCCGTGGTAACGAATTCCACAGGTTCACCACTCTCTGGGTGAAGAAATTTCTCCTCATCTTAGTCCTAAATGGTCTACCCCATATCCTCAGACTGTGACCCCTGGTTCTGGACTCCCCCATCATCGGGAACATCCTTCCTGCATCTAACCTGTCTAGTCCTGTTAGAATTTTATAGGTTTCTATGAGATCCCCCCTCATTCTTCTGAACTCCAGCGAATATAATCCTAATCGACTCAATCTCTCCTCATGTGTCAGTCCTGCCATCCTAGGAATCAGTCGGGTAAACCATCGCTGCACTCCCCTCTATAGCAAGTACATCCTTCCTCAGATAAGGAGACCAAAACTGCACACAATATTCCAGGTGTGGTCTCACCAAGGCCCTGTACAATTGCAGTAAGACATCCCTGTTCCTGTACTCGAATCCTCTGGCTATGAAGGCCAACATATCATTTGCCTTCTTTACCGCCTGCTGCACCTGCACTCTTACCTTCAGCGACTGGTGTACAAGGACACCCAAGTCTTGTTGCACATTTCCCTCTCTCAATTTATAGCCATTCAGATAATAATCTGCCTTTCTGTTTTTGCTACCAAAATGGATAACCTCACATTTATCCACATCATACTGCATCTGCCATGCATTTGCCTACTCACTCAGCTTGTCCAAATCACACTGAAGCATCTCTGCATCCTCCTCACAGCTCACCCTCCACCCAGCTTTGTGTCATCTGCAAATTTGGAGATATTACATTTAATTCCCTCATCCAAATCATTAATATATGAATTAATGTGTGAATAACTAGGGTCCCAGCACCGATCCCTGTGGTACCCCACTAGACACTACCTGCCATTCGGAAAAAGACCCGTTTATTCCTACTCTTTGTTTCCTATCTGCCAACCAGTTTTCTATCCATCTCAATACACTATCTTTAATTTTACACGCCAATCTCTTATGTGGGCCTTTGTCGAAAGCCTTCTGAAAGTCCAAATAAACCACATCCACTGGCTCCCCCTCATCAACTCTATTAGTCTCAAAAAATTCCAGTAGATTTGTCAAACATGATTTCCCTTTCATAAATCCATGCTGACTCTGTCCAATTCTGCCACTGTTTTCCACGTGTTCAGCTATTAAATCTTTTATAATGGACTCTAGAATTTTCCCCACTATTGACATCAGGCTGACTGGTCTATAATTCCCTGTTTTCCTCTCTGCCTCCCTTTTTAAATTAGAATATAGTGGCATGAATTGAGAACTGGTTAACGGACTGTAAACAGAGAGTAGGAATAAATGGGTCATTTTCAGGTGAGCAGGCTGTAACAAATGGAGTACTGGAAAGATCAGTGCTTGGGCCCAAGCTAGTCACAATCTATATCAATGATTTGGATGTGGGGATTCAAGGTAATGTTTCTGAGTTTGCAGATGACACAAAAATAGGTGGAAGGGTGAGTTGCGAGGATGCAGCAAAGGTGCTTCAAAGGGATTTGGGGGCTAAGAAAGTGGGCAAAAATTTGGCAGATGGAATACAATGTGAGAAATGTGGTGGGAAAAACAGAAATGCATACTATTAAAGGATGAGAACTAGAAAATGTTCAATTTCAAAGCAACTTGGGTGTCCTTGTTCATGAGTCACTGAAAGCTAACATGCAGGTACAGCAAGCAATTAAGGCAGCAAATAGTATGTTGACCTTAATTGCAAGAGGATTTGAGTATAGGAGTAAAGATGTTCGTGCAATTCTACAGAACCTTGGTGAGACCGCATCTGTGTGCGGTTTTGATTTTGTTACCCAAGCAAAGATATACTTTGCCATAGAGGCAGTGCAATAAAAGTTCACAATTAATTCCTGGCATGGAGGGATTGTCCTATAAGGAACAATTAAGTAGACTTGGCCTTTACTCGCTGGAGTTTAGAAGAATGAGAGGTGATCTCAATCAAACATACAAAATTCTTAGGGCTTGACAAAGTAGATGCAGGAAGTATGTTTCCCCTGGCTGCGGCTTTTAGAACCGGGGGACAGAGTCTCGGAATAAGGGGCAGGCCATTTAGGACTAAGATGAGGAATTTCTCTCAGAGGGTTGTGAATCTTTGGAATTCTCTGCCCCGGACGGCTGTGGATGTTCAGTGATTATGTTCAAGACTGAGACTGATAAATTCCTATATATTAAAAATACCAACGGATATGGGGACAGTGCTTGAAAATGGTGTTGAAGTAGAATATCGACCATAATCTCATTGAATGGTGGAATGGGCTCAAAGGCCTACTCCTGTTCCTGCTCCTATTTCTTATGTTCTTAAATTTGGTGAAAATTGTGGTTTCAACTGATCCAATAATGGGACTGATGCAGAAGTACCACAGGATCAAAAAGTTTTGGTTTGGGAAGATGATCTTCCATATTCAAAAGGGTACCATGCACACAATGAATGGACTGTGAAGGCTTGAGGAGGAAAAAAGGGGAAATTGTAACTCCCCAGAGACTGACTGTGGGATCAGCTAAGTAAAAGCTGATGTTGGGGAAGGAGCAGCAGTGCAGGCCATGCAGAAGGACGTGGGACCTTCCTTGCGATGTTTGATGGCCACACAAAGTCATCAAAGCTAAACCAATTACATGGACCTTGGCTGGAACAAGTCAGTCTTTGCCCTTCAGGGCATGACATGACACCAGCCATGTTAAGTGTATCCTATCCTTTAAATCACACTTTAGGTCTTTGATCTGCTAATTTTTGCTTCCCAGCACCTTCAACAAACCATCCATTCCATGAATCTTCCTACAGCCCTTTGCTGTGGAAATTGTGTTATTCTTGTGTTCTTCAATGCAATTGGGAGGGTAGACAGAGTGAGAGAGAAACTATTTCCTTTGGTGACAATAGTCCAGAACAAAGTGGCATAACCTTAAAATTAGAACTGGGACATTCAGGGGTGATGTCAGGAAGCACTGTTTCACACAAAGCGTAGCAGAAATCCATTACTCTTTCCAAAAATTCTTGTGAGGCTGAGTCAATTGAAAATTTCAAAACAGCTTCATGAATTTTTGTTCCACCAGGACATTTTGGAACCAAATCAGGTAAAGTGGAGTTCAAGAACACATCACTTATGATCTGACTGAATGGAGAGCAGGCCTGAGGGACTATATTACCTACTATTTATATATATATATATATCTATATATATATATAGCATTCATGCAGATGCGGAGTCTGTCGGAGTTTGGAATTGAATGGGAGTAAAAGGCAACTCAGGCCCTGGGCATAGAACAAATGGATGAAGGGGAAGATGGATGATAGAGTAAGGGCTCCCCCATGACATCTCTGCTTTAAAATTCCCCTTGGTAGGGACACATTGCTTCCCCTTCATTCCCCTTATGAGAATCTTCAGTCCATGCCCCTTGTTGCTGATTTACCAAGTGGGGGCAACCCTCCGTGAACCTTTCAAAAATATGGTAATTTCTTCAAACCTGACTTAACCACCCATGTCCCTAAGAGGAAAGGACATTTTTTATTGCTAAGTGGCAATAGGAGGTTTGGGGGGGTGGCAGTGGTAACATGAGTAAGGGTTTGAGGCATTGTTTTTAACTCTAAACTCTCATATTTGCTCTAATTCTGCTGAATTTTCCTTTTCCATGATTCTAATTCTCTCCACTCGATAGGGTGCCCAGAATGAACAAATTCACCATCACTTTCTCGTCTTCGTATTTGATAGCTCCAAGATTCGAACCCAGAATCCTACCATGTTTTTTTAAAATACGCCCATTAAAATTACAAGGGTCTGGACCCGAACTCCATTCTGTTGTGATGTGAAGAGCTCAATTCAGGCATGCCTTTGTATTTGTCACCTGTCTACTCACACCACTTACCTCCACTAGTATTCTGTGATAAACTTGTGTCCTCAGCCCCACAGGTTGCTTAGATTTTTTTTCTTTTAATGATTTCTCTGCAGTGCAAAATTGTGGATGACACAGGCACCCACAGGCATTTAGTTGAAGCCATATATCAAATTAATGTTTGGTAGGTGCCATTATTGAATGATGCAAATAACGTCTTTCTATTGCTTTTTTCATGACCTCGGTATGTTCCAAAGCACTTTTTACCAATGAAGTACTTTCTGAAGTGCAGTCACAGTTGCAAAGTAGGAAACACAGCAGCCAATTTGGACTCAGCAAAATTCCACAAACAGCAATGACATAATTGCCAGATGATCTGTGTGAGTCCTTGATGATTTAGGGATAAATATTGGCCAGAACAATGTGGAGAACTTTGCTCTTCTTCCAACAATGACATGGGGTCTTCTAAGTCTACTTGAAAGAGCAGACAGACCCTCGGTTTCACATCTCAACTGAAAGATGGGTTTTCTGACTGTGCAGCAGTCCTTTGGTACTGAGAGCCTCAGTTCTGCACTGGGTATGTCAACCAGGATTATGTGCTCAAGTCACTGGAGTGGGATGAGAACCCACAACCTTTTCGACTCTGAGGCAAAAGTATTTTTCCTTAAAATGAAGCAGAGCTGAAAGACACAAATTTCACTCAATGATTATTCCATATTTTTGAAAAATAAATATGGTTGTATGAGTGATTCTGTCCAGCTTCTGTGCATCTTGAAGCTCCATCAAAAATCAATGAGAAGTGCAAACACTGTCAAGTTGCCCTCAAGTCAAAGCCTCTGAAGATTTGAACAGAAAATAACCACCTACCAGAGCGCAGCACAAAAGATCCCAGAACATGTAGAGCTTCAAAAAAAAAAGAGAAGCTTAGGACAAGAGACCAGAAACATACCAAAGCAACTGAGTAGATCAAAGTGTAACCAAGATTAAAGTGACGAAGTTGCCAGATTTTATCATCAGTGCGTAAGGAAGCATGTAAGGTTTTGCTGGGAACAACGGTGAAGCAATACTGGGGGATACGGTGCTCGTCATTCCCTTGCACAGCTGACCTACGGGCAGTATCCTTGGACCCATAAACGTTCAGGGCAGCGCTTTTACGATCTGTCCCCACAAATCTGACCGAAGAAATCAATGTCACATATACAATAGAGTCTGGTAGATCAATGGGATGTTGAAGATGATTAAAAGAATTGATAGGGTCGACTGAGAAAATTGCATTCCACCCAGAGCAAAATCAGAGCAAAGTCATTTAGGCAACATGACAGGAAACTTCTTCAAAAGGGTAGTGGAAATTTGTAATTCTCTCCCAGAAAAAGCTGTCAGAGCTGGGGAATTTGAGATTTGAAATTTGTTGAGGGATGGTATGAGGAGTTACAGATATATGGCAGGTTGATGGAATGAGGGCACAGATCAGCCACGATCTAACTGAATGGTGGGAACTGGCTCAACATGTTCCTAGCCAGATGGCCCGTATTTCACTTCAATAGAGACAATAAGCAACTAAGTTACAGCAGAAACCAGCCACCAATTTATTCACATAGCATAGGAAAGGACTTTGCATATTCAAACAAACCGTTAAAAAAGACAAAACACTACATGGTACCAACAGAAGAGGCTAGATCATTAAGTGAAAGCTGAGTTAAACCCCATCATTTTTTTGAACTTAAAAACCATGTATATTTGTTCTTTTCCATTCTCAATCCTCGTTTTCGTTCATTTTGAAATAATACATTTCGCAAAGGAGTGTACAAACTGCCTCGAATCCTATATCAGATCGAGCAAGTGTGACTGTGCACCGGGTAAAGTGCAGCAGGCACAGATTCCATTCAGTGCCATTCATTTACATGCTTCAAATTCTCTGCAATTGGAATGGAATTCTCTGAGTGTACCTCTGATATTTAAGCCAGGAGTCACCCCATTTGGCAGGACACGGCAGGGATTACTGATCTTCCAGGGCTAGACTCCAGCCAGTTCACAGCCACTGGCACCTAAGCACCCTGGGGTAAACTCTACTCGGGCTCATGACCAAGGACAGGAAGAGCATCCGTGTTCTTCGAAACAGTGGTATGACACAAGGTCCTTAAATGAAATTACTGCAGAATCAAGTACTGTCCAAGTAATCATTGTTCTCTCATCTGCCCTGAAATCTGAACCTCCAAAGTCAGTTTAACCAATAGGGAGTAATCGCAAGCCCCTTTTACCTAGCGGCAGGTTTACAGAGGCGTTTGCACGCCACAGAGGCCCCTGGGTGCACTGGATGAATGGCATGACATTGAAACACACAGACCAGGAAGATTCCAGTACAGAAGCAGTGTTTCTTGCCTCCTGATCTCTTCTCTGTCGAGTTAAGCCTTAGCTAGGGTGACAATATCTGCGTTCTAATCAGCCTCAGTGCTCCTGAACTCAGGCTTTGATTGCACTCCTGACTGCTGCCCAATGGCTGTTGCTGGTCAGTTAGCCTGTTATCAATGAGCCTGCCAGCACTCACTAATCTAATATCGGGGATCTCAGTTTACAATCTCACCCAGTTTACTGGAATCAAAATCTACTCTGCCGATGACTGTAAGAGCCCTATTTCGAACGTACCAAGGACACCCTCGGTCCAGTCACAAGGAAGCAAGGGCCTACAGTACTGGTCGGAAATCTCACTCTTGGGCCGCAGAATATCTGGTGCACTTCTCAATCGTGCAGTAGGACCTCCCTGCCATTCATAGCAGTCATTTGGAGAGGCGGGGAGGGGGAGGGGAGGTGGGGGGTGGGGGGTCATTAAAAACATACCATGGGGTCCCCAATGATTCTGTGGGCAGTGCGGCAAAGATAACAGATAAGGGAGACCCTGGTTCCAGTTCTGGCACCTACACTGGGTCTCAGCCTAGCCAGCCCTCCACGGACTAAAAGTAACCTGATCTTGGGGGATGAAGGGGAATCCCCAGCCTGTGACGAGCAAGCAGGAGGGAATGGGATGAGGCAAATGAATGAACCACCAGAGTGGCTGCTTGGGGCACCTGCACCAGCAGAGCCCATACACCTCAGGACAAGGGAGTAGCATCCAAAGGATGTAGGGGTAGGGATTCAAAGCAAACTGTTTCCTAAGTAAATAGCAGCCATACACCAGTTGATATCTGCAAAGGAGCATTCATTCCCAGCAAAGTTCAGCAGGTGCGTTGCAACCGTGTCGACACACGGATATGAATTGCACTATTCACTAAAACCGTGCTCAAGAGGCTCTGTGATTTCTGGGTATGTACAGACACACTTATATAATCTATATATAAAAAAAAACACGCACTCGACAGGATGCAGTGCAGACAGCATAAATAGAGCAGGAAAACAAGCTTCACATTTCCAAAAAATAAACACTTACTGAGTTGCTATTCCCTCCCTCCTATCTGTGACTGGTAAAATGCTGGGGGACCAGCGAACAATTGACTGTGGTCACAGAAACTGGCGATAAAAAAGGAAATATGTATATGTATATTTCAAAATACACATCCATATATGGCAGGCCGACTGCTCGAACTAGGCCAGAATGCCTCAGCACTCAGACACAGAGCTCCTCACCCTTCACCAAGTATAAAATTCATTGTGAATGGCACATGGGATTCCATAAAACTGCAGCCAGCTTTTATTTTTGCATTCCAGATTATGTAAAGGAGTTATTATTTCTTGTCTGTCACTGTTACATTGCATATTTGTTTGTCCAATCTCTGGCCAGTTTGTTGTACCTAGAGCAAGAGAGAGAAAGAGTGATTATTATTGCCAGCATTAAGTTTGCAAACTTTCTCTTTGTGCATCCATCTAATCAACTTACAACAGCATTCTGACCCTCCTCATAAGACCAGGTCAAGGCGCACAGCCCCCTTCACCTGCCCCCACCTCTCAGAGATCCTGGTCATGTCCAACACCACCCTCCACCTCACACAGATCCTGGCCATGTCCTGTCTCTCCTTACCCCACCTCACACAGATCTTGGCCATGTCTGTTTCTGCCCACCCTCCACCTCACACAGATTCTGGCCATGTCCTGTCTCTCCCCACCCCACCTCACACAGATCTTGGCCGTGTATAACACCACCCTCCACCTCACACAGATCCTGGCCATGTCCTGTCTCTCCCCACCCTCCACTTCACACAGATGCTGGCCATGTCCTGACTCTCCCCACCCTCTACCTCACTCAGATTCTGGCCATGTTCTGTCTCTCCCCACCCAACCTCACACAGATCCTGGCCGTGTCTAACACCAGCCTCCACCTCACACAGATTCTGGCCATGTCCTGTCTCTCCCCACCCTCCACTTCACACAGATCCTGGCCATGTCCTGTCTCTACGCACCCTCCACCTCACATAGATCCTGGCCATGTCCAATGCCACCCTCCACCTCACATAGATCCTGGCCATGTCCAATGCCACCCTCCACCTCTCACAGGTCCTGGCCATGTCCTGTCTCTCCCACCCTCCACCTCACACAGATCCTGGCCATGTCCTGTCTCTCCCCATCCTCCACCTCACATAGATCCTGGCCATGTCCAATGCCACCCTCCACCTCACATAGATCCTGGCCATGTCCAATGTCACCCTCCACCTCTCACAGGTCCTGGCCATGGCCTCCTTATTCCTCAACCTCACACAGATCCTTTGCTATACTCTCCAGCTCAGACCGATCCTGGCATATCCACTCCACTCTCTACCTCAGACAGATCTGCACTGTGACACCATTACCTTGAAAAATGTTTGGGATCAACCTTATCTTATTTAATGTGCAAGGTGCCCTCTCATCCACTCCCATTCAACATCAGAGTCCCTCCTGAAGACCTGACCTGAATACAGTACTCAAGGTGCAACTTCTGCATTTCATGATTGAAACATTTGGGGCTTTTGTTCAAACAATGCAGATTGAGCAGTGATGTAAAACAAGTGCTTAAAATTTCTGAAAAAATAGGACAGGGTTGATTGGGACAGACTGTTCTGAACAAGGGATCCGAGCTACAAGGATAAATATAAAAGCATGGAGTAGGACAAGCTGAAATAGCATTTGCATCACTTATTTGAGAAATCCCAATGTTAGCTTCATGTGCACTCGATATGCTTTGATGCAAGCTCCAAACTGCTCATTAAACAGGAAAATTGTTCCATCCCAGGAGGAGGCGCTGTCCTGAACACTTACTTCTCCCTGTCAGATTTGTAGGTGTGTGCAATCTCTGGTACCAAAGGATCATCAGGGTTTGGATCACACAACAGCGAACAGATAGACAGAAGAACTGAAGGAGAGAGAAAGACATGGCAACAGGTTACTTAACAATACATTGCCTTCTATAGATTCAACGTTCAGCAGTTCAAACTTAACCTTGTTGCTTGACATTCTCAACAGATCAATAGGTCAAAGGTCAGTCTGTGATTCCCTACAGGATGATAGGATGAGAGTCAGTCTGTCATTCCCCATAAGGTCATGGGACAAGATTGAGTCTGTGATTCCCCACAGGATGATGGGACGAGAGTCAGTCTGTGATTCCCCACAGGATGATGGGATGAGAGTCAGTCTGTGTACCCCACAGAATTGTGGGAGGAGAATCAGTCTGATTCCCCACAGGACACAGATGTTGGGACAAGAATCAGCCTTTGGCTCCCCACAAACTGATGGGATAGAATCAGTCTGTGACTTACTTCTCAATCCTCCTTCTGGGGGGCTAGCACCTGCTATTGGATCAGCAAGGAAACTTACAGGCACCATTATCTCTATTGAGAGGATACAATTGTACCAGCCCCTTTCACCTATGGTGTAGGAGGGGAGAGAAAATAGCACTGTTTCCAACTAAATGTACACCATATTGAGTACAAAGAATCCTGGTTTAGGGCCTGTAATCACACATGGGGTGCAAACTAAAGTACAAATCAAGGATGCCATTCTACCCATCGACTTATAACTCCGAAGAGAACTCGGGTCCCACTCTAGTTTTAGAATAATGCTTTTGCTTTAAAAACAGCATGCCATGAGAAAGGCCAAATTTGCTTTTTTTCCTCAGTTTGAAACTGATTGGTATTATCCTTTCCTCATCAACTTTACATCACATTTTGAAAGCCCCATTTTTATTTGCTTTCTTTTTCTTGTAACTCAGTTGCTCCAACCAAATCAATTAGCTTCACCATCCCCCTCGCACTGCATATGCTATAACAACTGTGGATATATAGACCACACTGTTCAAAATTATACATTCTGGCATGTGCAGCGATACATTTTTCATACTCAGTTCTGTCAAACCTTAAGATCTCAGAGCGACAAAAACAAGACATGAACAAACACCCCATTACCCCCCAGTACCTTACGTGTATGGCTAATTGGGATTCAATCTCTGGTCTACACTCCATTTCTGGATACAAGCTGGATTGCAGTGATTCAACACTTGCATTGCATAAGGTGATTATGGGGTGGGGAGAAGAGAGGTCAAAGTCTGCTGTGGACGCGACTTCAGATTACTGCCCTTGCGAGAATTATGGCATTAACATGTATCTATATACAGTGACTATAAAAAAAATTCCAAAGTGCTTCATAGGTGTGAGACTGAGACACGTGAAATACTAAGACAGGTGACCAAAGGTTTGGTTAGAGACGTAGGTTTTGATGAGTACGTTACAAGCATTAAGAGAGGAAGAAAGGTGGAGAGGTTTAGGTAGCAAATTCCATAGTTTAGGGCCTAGGCAGCTGCAGGTATGGCCAGCAATAGTACCATGTGTCAGAGAGTCATTATGACACAGGAGGTGGTCACTGAAGTCAGCCCATGAGTCCACGCTGGCTCTGTGTGGAGCAATCTAATCTCTATAATCCCTTTGCCCTGCAAGTTTATTTCACCCAAGTGTCCATCCAAATTCCTTTGGAAATTATCATCTCTGCTTCCACCACTCTCATAGGCAGCGAGTTCCAAGTCTTCACCATTCACTGTTTAAAGTTCTTTCTCACATTTCCACTGTATCTCTTGCCCAAAGCTTTAAATCTGTGTCCCCTAGCCCTTATACCAACAGCTACTGGGCAAAACGATTAAAATGAGAGAGGACCAAGAGGCCAGAATTTTAGGAACTTAGAGAGCTTGCACAGTTTTAGATTCGGAGGACGTTACCGAGGTAGAGAGGGGATGGCGAGGTAACAGGTCTGAGAATTTTCAAGTTGAGGTGTTGCCAGGTCAGGAGTCATGGCAGGCAGTCGAGGACAGGAGTGATAGGTAGATGGGACTTGACTCCAGTTAACAACAGTTCGGCTAGCTATTTGATCATGGAGGACACTGGCAGCAAAGCCAATGCTACTCTTGGCTCACAGGCACACAGAAATCAGTAAGCGGCGATCCGAAGCAGGACAGCTGACAATGTTCCCCTGGCCTCGTCTCAGGGCCAAATGTCCCATCCCGAATGTTGCCTGGTCAAGATGAGCTAACTCGAGTCAGAGTCAGAGTCCTTACTGCATAGAAAGAAGTCATTCAACCCACTGACTCAATGCCTGCGCTCTGGAGAGCAAACCAATCAATCCCATTCCTCTGCTCTGTTGCCATAACCCTGCAAGTTTATTTCCCTCAAATGCCATCCAATTTCCATTTGAAATTACTGACTGTCTCTGCTTTCACCACCGTCATAGACAGTGTTTTCCAGGTCATTACAACTCACAACGTAACAAAGTTCTTCCTGACAACTTCCTACATCTCTTGCCCAAAACCTTAAATCTGTGTCCTGTGCTCCTTGTACCATCAGCTAACGGGGACAGATTTTCTTTGTCAATCTTGCCCAAACCTACATAATCTTCTACACCTCTATCAAAACTCAGCTCAATCTCTTTTGCTCCAAGAAGAACCACCCGATCTTTCCAACCCAATTTTTTAGCCAGTATCTCTCATCTCTGGATCCGTTCTGGGTAAATCCTCTGCACCCTCTCGAGGACTCACATCCTTACTCAAATGCGTTGTCGAGAACTGGGCACAATATTCTAGTCGTGACCTATCCAGAGCTTTTTAGAAACTCAGCATAACGTCCCTGCTTTTGCACTCAAAATCTCTATTTATTAAGCTCAACATCCCATATACTTTGCTAACCACTCTCCCATTATGTCCTGCCACTTTCAAAGACCTTTCAGATGCAACCCAGGTCCCCCTGTCCATGCAACTCTTGACAATTGTGCCATTAAATCTGTACTGCCTCTTTCTATTACTTCTGCCAAAATACATCACCTCTCACTTCTCTGTATTAAAGTCATTCTGCCACTTGTCTGCCCATTCTGCTGGCCCAGCACTGACCTCGATTGGTTATCGGCCTCATTTTCCAATATCCGAGTCACATAAAAACCAAAATAAGCAGTGGTCTTTTCACTGAACCTTGGAGAATACCACTGTCTACCCTCCTCCAGTCTGAAAAACGACCATTTACCACAATTCACTGTTTTCTGTCTTTAAACCAATTTTTTTAATCCAAGTCACACTGACCCTCCTATTCACGAGCCTCAATTTTGCTAACCAGCCTTTTATGTGGTACCTTGTCAAAAGCTTTCTTAAAATCCACATAGAAAACATTCATTGCGCTCCCTTCATCAACCTTCTGTGTTACTTTATCAAAAAAACCAATTAGATTAGTCAAGCGTGATCTTTCTTTTACAAGTCCATGCTGGCTCTCTTTAATTAAATGGAACTTCAACATAGAGATTGAGGAACCTTTCTGGTCAGCAGGATGAGTATGGTCACGAGGTCATGTGCTTATCCACTGAGCCCCTGCTCCACTGGGACAATCAGGATGGGTTGCCCTTACCTTTTGACAATGTTAAAGCTGGAGACCATTGCGAGCGGAGAATATCAAGGCAAATGCTGCCATTGCTGTTAATGTTTGGATGATAGATCTTTGTTGTGAATGAAACCTGTGGAAAGAGAGGTGGGGAAAAGAGAGTATTACTCCCCCTGTAGCAGGCACACTGACACAAGCAACAATGGTTAGAATACCAAGCTGTGGCTCCTACCTTAGGTGGCTTGAAAGGATAATCTGAGGGAAAGTGGATATTCAAGAAGAAGACACCACCTTGGTAAGGGCTATCACTCTACAATAAAACAGCAGAGAGAAGAATCAGCAAAAACAATGGCACAGACAGTGAAAGGCACTTGGTACAAAGACAGGATACTTACTGGCCCCATGATAGTCGCTTGCCAGTGAAAATCTGTGAAAGAAAGAGGAGTGTAAGTTGGCTTTTCTCTTCAAGTCAGCAGTTACTTCATTCCTATTCTCTATTTCTCGCTCTCTAAACCTAGAGGTTTCACCTTTCCCTAAACACTGTCTAACTCTGGAGCACAAAAGTTGTGGGAACAGGTTTGTCACAGATTAAAACCAGGGGACAGTACAGGTGGGTACAGCTCTGTCAATGTCTAATGCTGGATATAGGTGAGTCACTGTATAACACTGGGATACAGTACTAGCGGGGACAGGTCTGTCATTGTATAATACTGAGGTACAGATCTGTCACTATCAAACACTGGACACAGACAGGTCAGTTACTGTCTAACACTATAATACAGTACTGTTGGATACAGGTCTGTAACTATATAACACTTGGTACCGTACCACCGGTGGGTGGGTAGAGGTTAATGGTAGCAGCCTTCAGTCTCTAAGATGGTGGTTTGCACGTGGCAGTCAACTTTGTGTTAGACGTCGCCTGGTGTGGCTCAGAAGCCTCACTCTAGTATGGCAGTCTCTGCCACATCTGCTGCACAGGAAAACAGCGGGCTGAGAAAATGCATGATTCACTGGCCTCTGTTATCTCTGATCCTAGTCTCAGCCAGCTGAACTTTCTGTTTCTGCTCATCTCTTCCAATTCCTTTCTAGTCAACCTCCAGAAGTCACAGCCATCAGCAACTGTCTCCCAGTTGCTTGTTTTCAATGTCCACCATCTTCATATCTCTCTTATAGGTGTGCTTAAATGGGCATATGAGTGCCCAAGTGGTAGTGACTCAATGGCCAGTTCAGCGTACAGAAGGTCATTGGGGATGTGGCCGTCATCCATTCGATTATTGTGACTGAGCCAGCGTTGACATCATTGGTTTAGCAATGAGTGCATGCAGGTGGAATTAGCACGCTCCAGGACCTCTGAGTTGGTGACCTTGTCCTGCCAAGAGATTATCAAAGATAAGTCTAAGACCGTGAAGGTGGAAACTGTTCAGTCTTTTCTCCTGCCTAGTGTACGTAGTCCAGGTCTCACCACTGTAGAAAAATGCACTGAGGACTTAGGCTTGGTAGGCTCACAGTTTGTGTTCTCAGTCAGGTTGCTGTTGTTCCACTTTCTTAGTCAGCCCATGTTGCCCTTGTGAAATTGAAGACCCTGGCTGAACATATCTACCCTGAAACCTAGTGTGATTTCATAACTGTAAGATCTACAATTGACATGATCTTCTCAGTCCACAGCTGTAAGAAAATGCTGTGAACAAAGGAGACCACTATATATTGCCTTCATCAATCTCACTAAAGCATTCGACCATGTGAGCAGAGGCGCTCTATGTAAGCTGGAGAAAACTAGCTGCCTCCCAAAGCTGCTCAATGGGATCTCTTCTTTCCATGATAACATGATGAGTAAGGTAGCTATGAGAGGGCAACATCAGAACCCTTTGAGATCCACAGTAGAGTCAAACAGGATGTTTTGTGGCAGTGACACACTGGCGTATTCTTCTCTTTGTTGTCGTGATGTGCCTTCATGCCTACAGAGGATGTCTACTTACATACCAGAACTGAAGAAAAGCTGTTCAGCCTTGCTCGCCAGAAATCCAAAACAAGGGTAGGCCAATCTTTCATCAGAGAATTGCTCTACGCTGACAATGCCACACTAGCATTCCATACAGAGGAACACCTTTGGCAGCAAACAAACAGACTCTATCACACTTGTAAAGAATGGCCATCAGCATCAGGAAGACAAATATCAGGTCCAGGACATTGTCATGCCATCTATCAGCATTGACAATGTGACACTAAAGGTTGTGACAGCTTCATAATCACTACTTGATGGTGTAATCAACACATGCATCGCAAAAGCTGCAGCTACTACATCCAAACTGAATATGTGAGAGTGGGTACAGGTCTCTCACTGTCTAATATTGGGATACAGTACTGGTGGGAACAGGCCTGACACCGTTGCATACTGGGCTGATTATAAATTGTGCCCACATCTGCTAAACAAAATAGCCAAGTATTGTTACCCAGTCTCACCTTGGTGGATAGGGTATAACTGACTAGTTCACATCAGCGTATCCATTTGAAATGAGTGTATTGGAATCGGAATGGAAAAAGATGACAGGAAATATGTGCCCAAGAGATACTTTGAATGTATTAGGCACATGAGAACATTATTTCACAAAACTAAAACAAGTCAACATTTTGGTGACTCGGACGTGACCATGTTTGAGCTCAAAACACCTGAAGTGGGAGTGACCTATTCACAGTACAGCTATACATAACTTCCACTAAGATAACTGACATTTATTAGAACATCCTGCTTTCAGGCACATGCAGAAAACAGACACTTCTTGCCTTTCATTCAAATACCAGAGGCTTATGTAAGTGGCACCTGAAATGCAACAATTATGTCAACAGGTGAGGTGAGAGTGATGATTTGACCAAGTGTGGCATCAAGGAGCCCTTGTAAAACTGGAGTCAAAGGGAATCAAGGAGAAAACTTTCCGCTGGTTGGAATCATACCTAGCATAAAGGAAGATGGTTGTGGTTAATGGAGGTTAATAGGGAAGGTATTGACATAGTGGTATTGTTGCTGGATTAGTAATCCAGATACCCAGGGTAATGCTCGGGGCACCATGGCAGATGGTGAAATTTGAATACAATAAAAATCTGGAATTGAAAGTCTGATGATGACCATGAAATCATTGCCGATTATTGTAAAAAATCATCTGGTTCACTAATGTCCTTTAGGGAAGGAAATCTGCTGTCCTTACCTGGTCTGGCCTACATGTGACTCCAGACCCACAGCAATGTGACTGACTCTTAAATGCCCACGAGCAATGGCAATTAGGGATGAGCAACAAATGCTGGCCTAGCCAGCGATGCCCACAAACCACAAACGAATAAAAAAAAGTCATCTCAGTTCCTGGAGCTCCTTAGTGTAGTGCTCTCGGCTCAACCATCTTCAGTGGCTTCACCAATGACCTTCCTTCCATCATAAGGTCTGAAATGCGGATGTTCTCTGATGATTGCACAATGTTCAGCACCATTCATGACACCTCAGGTACTGAAGCTGTCCATGTCCAAATGCAGCAAGACCTGGTCAATATCCAGGCTTGGGCTGACAAGTGGCAAGTAACATTCATGCCACACAAGTGTCAGGCAGTAACCATCTCCAACAAGAGGGAATCTAATCATCTCCCCATGACACTTAATGGCATGATCATTACTGAAGGTCCCACTATCAAATCTTATGGGTTACCATTGACCAGAAGCAGAACTCGACAAGCCACATAACTACTGCGGCTTCATGAGGTCAGAAGCTAGGAATCCTGCAGCGAGTAACCCACCCCCTGATTCCCCAAAGCCTGTCCACCATCTACAAGGCACAAGTCAGGAGTGTGATGGAATACTTTTCTGTGGAAGGGTCATGAGGACCGAAACATCAACTCTTTTCTTCTCCACTGATGCTGCCAGATCTGAGTTTTTCCAGGTAATTCTATTTTTGTTTTACTTTTCGCTAGCCTGGATGAGTGCAGCTCCCACAACACTCAAGAAGCTTGACACCGTCCAGGACAAAGCGGCCCACTTGTTTGGTACCTCATCCGCAAACATTCATTCCCTCCACCACTGACGCACAGTAGCCGCCATGTGCACCATCTACAAGATGCACTGCAGGAACTCACCAAGGCTTCTCAGACAACACCTTCCAAACCCATGACCGTGAACATCCAGAAGGACAAGGGCAGCAGCTACATGGGAACACCATCATCTGGAAGTTCCCCTTCAAGCCACTCACCATCCTGACTTGGAAATATATCGCCGTTCCTTCAATGTCACTGGGTCAAAATCCTGGAACTCCCTCCCTAACAGCACTGTGGGTGTACCTACACCATATGGGCTGCAGTGGTTCCAGAAGGCAGCTCACCACCACCTTCTTGAGGGCAATTGGGGATGGGCAATAGATGCTGTCCTGGTCAACAACACCCACATCTCATGAATGAATAAAAAAATACTTTTAGACACTCAAATAATGCCTCTTGCCATAACAATTTTCATGGAGTCAGCAATGAAGCTACTGTTTCTGAAGGAATGGAGCTGCTGGAATAATGGAGTGGGGCCATGACTGGAGTCCTCTTTAGCTTTCCTTCTTGACCAATTATCTTTGTGCCAATACTTACTGTTAAATTCAGGACTTCAATTTGATCCTTCCCCTGGTATTAGACAGTGATAGACCTATTCCTACCAGTACTGTACCTGAGTGATATAAAGTGACGGATCTGCCTGCACCTGTGCTGTATTTCAGAGTTCAGGATAGGGCCCTACTTAGTATAGATTATAAAACTCATTTCTAATCAAAAACACACCACAAAAAGGAAAATGACAAACAATGCAAAATTATTTTTCAGAGCTACAAAGAAGCTGGTCCTTTCTTTCTCTGCCTGCTTGAGGTTGATTCTTTGTTTGCATTTGTCCTCAATGGATAATATATGCATAGGAAGCAGTTCAGAGAAGGTTCACTCCGCTGACTTCTGGGATGAAGGGTTTGCCTTATGAGGAAAAGTTGGGCCAAAACTCATGACACTTTGGAAAAATGAGAGTTGATGTAACTAAACCATAAAAGATCCCGAGGTAGATGCTAGAGGATCTTGTCCCTCATGTGAAAATGTAATACTAAGCAGTTTAAGACAGAGATGAGAAGGAATTTCTTCTCTCAGAGCCATTTGTAATCTCTGCACAGAGCAGCCAAATCCTTTGGAATATTAATATTTACCTCATTGTTGCCAATATGCATTGATACGCAGGTGACTGGGGGAGTGACTGACAAAGGGCAACAGACCATGTTCTGATTGGTCTCTCTCCTGCAGTTTGCAGAGTGAATCACGATCCAAAAACAGGATTCAGAGAAAATTGGATCAGAGAAAATCAAACCCAGTTTCTTCCTATTTCGCAGTCATAAACTTGGCCTTTGATCCCAATGTTAACACCTATTGTGCCAGCAAGTGATGGCGTTGTGGAGCTTTCATTGACAACAGGGTATGTTTACAGTGTGACAAGTTTACATAGGCAATGATAAATAAATATCAACAAAGGAAGTTACTATGGAAAGGCTGATGAGTAGAATGCACAGACATTGGATTCGTAATTAAAATAATAGATGATGCTGCACTTCCGTGCACTGCAAAGATCCTGCAGCAAACCACTGAATATACACCATAGATATCATTGGCCCTTTAAGTGCTAATTCGGCATTATTCATATTCATATAAATGCACACCATCCTGACTGACTTGAAATTATGCCCTCTGTCTCAGAAGGTAGTGAATCTGCGGAATTCTTTACCGGAGGGCTGTAGAGACTGGGTCATTAAGTATATTCAAGGCTGAGATAGAGACACAGATTTTTAATCAGTAAGGGAGTCGAGGTTTATGGGGAAAAGGCAGGAAAGTGGAATTGAGGATTATCAGATCAGCCATGATCTCATTGAATGGCAGCGCAGACTTGATGGGCCTAATAGTCTACTTCTGCTCCTACGCCTTATGGTCTTATATGTTATATCGTGTCCATTTATTTAGATAATTCTGCCATCCTGTTTTTGTCACATTTCACCAGTCAACCTAATCCCGCCATAACTCCAAAAAATCCATGTAATCTGAGCATGTCCTCTCCCCTAATTTCTTAAAATGCATCTGAATTTCTGTCATCAGCACTGATGCAATATTTTTCTTCAGCTTCTGGCACTTGCTGATCAAATCAATCATTTGAAAAAGCTGCAGGACAAATTTCAAAAGCTTCACTCTCAACTGCACATGTTACAGCATTTCTCTTGCCCCCCTCAACAAACACTGCCTCATGTCTATTCCATCCCTTAAAGAAAGAGAAATATATTGAACACGTATGCAATATGAGATATCATGAGACACGAGAGAAGAAACAAGCGAGTAAGCCAAAAATGTAATAAGGATGAACAAAGTGGAAAGTGTGCAATAGCTAAAACGAGAGAGAAAAAGGTCAGAGTGCAAACAGAAATCAAGATTTAGCATGTGAATGAAGATTAAAGACAGATTGGAAGTGATTTGCTTATCAAGCTAATTCTAATTTTGTGTCCATGTTTGTCATGAAACCATGTATCCTCCAATTGACAATAGAAGGCCATTCAACATCACAACAGCATCAAGGTTTAAAGAAAAACTTATTTAGAAAACTTTATGTCAAAGTTTCTTTGAACTTTGCCTTTAGTCATAATCCCTTTGAAACCAAATAGTATCCAATGAAAACAACCTTTCACCATTTAGCCTTTCACTAAAAACCTCCATTGAACCACCATTTTCTATTCGGGAAGACAGGAAAATAAATGCCTATTTTTTTTTAACTTTTCTTCACAATGCTAACTCAGTCCAGCTTTCAGCGTCTTTTTCTGAATGTAGACATTTAACTGGAAGTCTTGCCCTCAAGTGAACACCACACAAGAAACCCATTCCTTAAGTTCTGTACACTTACAGTCATCTCCTACTGGACCTGCTGAACAGAGTGCTGGAGGGTCACGCTCCAAGTCCTGGTATTCCTGGTGAAGAATAAATAACAAACTTAAGACATGCAGGTTTCATTTGGTTGCAACTCTCAACATACAGGTTCAGCAATACTATATGGATACATAGACCAAGAATTGACAGGGCAATAGTTGGGTGACAGGCTGAGGATTGACAATAAGATACACAGTAAAGGTTACGTTCTTACTATCTCTTTTTTTTGCTTACAATCAACCTATTACCATTACAATTTGAAAAATATTCAAAAACCACACAGCATGCTCAGCTTGTGCAGGCAGACCAATGTCTAAATTTCAAAATCAGACCTTAACCCTGCTGTCAACAGGAGTAGCGTGCCATGGGATTAACAATGATTGTAGCCAAGACATTCTTTGCACCACTCACTTGTGTGTTTTCAAAAATCTCCTATCAGCCCTGACCACAGAATGAAGCCATTCAGCATACCTGTCCTCACTTATCTGTCACAGGTGAATCTGTCCATAACAGTATTGGTTGGAGTGACCACTGCACAGTTCTTGCAGGGATGAAGTTCTGCCTTCACTCTGAGGTAATCTCATAATTGTGCAGCACCACTAACGTGTTAAATGGGATAGATTCAAAAATGATCTAGGTCAAAACTGGGCATCCAGAAAGTGCTGTGGGTTATCAGCTGCAGAATTGAATTCAACCACAATATGCAACTTCATGGTCTGGCATATCTCCCCACCCCTCACTCCCCACCATTACCAGCAAGTCAGGGGATCAACTCTGGATCAATGAGGTGTAGGGCAGCATGACAGCAAGAGGATCAAGCATATATGGAAATGAGATGTCAAGCTGATGAAGCTACAACACACCACATGCATACTGAGCAGCCGAAGCAGCATGCAATAGACAGAGCTCAGGGACCCCCCCCCCCACAACCAACAGGCCAGATTAAAGCTCTACAGTTCTGTCCCATGCAGTTATGAATGTTGTCGGACATCCAACAACTAACAGAAGGAAGATATTCCATGAACATTCTCAAAGACAGCAGTCTGGCACCTAAGTGTAAAAGACTAGGCTAAAACATTTGTAACTATTTTCAGCCAGTGTCATACAAGTGAGTCTTCAGCAAATTTGATTCATTCCACATAATATCAAAAAGCAGTTGGGTGCACTGGACACAGCCAAGGCTATGGGCCCTGACAACATTCCAGCAGAAGTACTGAAAACTTGTGCTCCAGGACTTGCCATACCACTAGCCAAGTTGTTCCAGTTCAGCAATAACACTGGCTATGAGGAAAACTGCAAAGCCATGTTATGTCCACAAAAAGCAGTCCAAATTCAATCCAACTAATGACCACCCAATCAGTCCACTTTCAATCATCAACAAAGTGTGGGACTGCATCATTGGCAGTACTATCAAGTGGCACTTACTCACCAATACTCGCTTGGCCTAAATAGCCAAGTGGTTATGGTACTGGGTTTGTAACCCCAAGATCAAGTGTTCATATCTCACAATGGCAAACCATGAAACCATGTTATCCCGATTTTGTTGATTTGGTTTTCATTTAAAAGATTATCAAGAGTTCAAATCTCTCAATGGCAAACTATGAAACAATGTAACTTCATCTGAAACAGATGGAAACACGTTTGTACTCAAAAGAGTTACTCACCAATACTCAGTTCAGGGTCTGCCAGGGCAAGTCAACTCCAAACCTCATTTGTAGTCTTGGTTCAAACGTGGACAAAACGGAGTTCAAGAGGGGAGGTGAGAGCAACTTATCCTTTTTATTATTTACATACATCACTTGGATGAAGGGACAGATGGTATGGTTGCTAAATTTGGCGACACAAAGATAAGTAGGAAAGTAAGTTATGAAGAGGATGTATGGAGGCTATAAAGGGATATAAATAGGATAAGTGAATGGGCAAAGACCTGGCAAATGGAGTATAATGTGAGCAAATGTAAATGTGTCCATTTTGGCAGCAAGCATAAAAAAGCATATTATCTAATTGGTGAGACATCGCAAAGCTCTCAGATTCAGACCTCGGTGTCCTAGTGCATGAATCACAAAAGGCAGGTAGAGCAAGCAATTAGGAAAGCTAATAGAATATTATTGTTTATTGCGAGGGGAATTGACTACAAATGTAGACAGCTTATGCTTCAGTTATACAGGGCACTGTTGAGACCACACCTGGAGTACTGTGTACAATACTGGTCTCCTTATTTAAGGAAAGATGTAAATACGCTAGAAGCATTCAGAGAAGATTTACTCCGTTAATACAAGAAATGGGCGGGTTGTCTTATGAGAAAAGGTTGGACAGGTTAGGCTTGTGTCTACTGGAATTCTACAGTAAGAGGTGACTTCATCGAAACCTTTAAGATCCTGAAGTACCTTGACAGAATGGATGTGGAGAGGATGTTTCCTCTTGTGGGAAAACCTAGAGCTAGGGGTCACAGTTTAAAAATAAGGGGTCGACTCATTTACAACAGAGATGAGGAGAATTTTTTTTCCTCAGAGGGTTGAGAGTCTTGGATATCCTCTTCCTCAAAAAGCAATGGAAGCAGGGTCTTTGAATATTTTTACGGAAGAGCTAGATAGGTTCTTCATCAAAAGGTGAAAGGTTATCGAGGGTAGGTGGGAAGTTAAAATCAGATCAGCCATGATCTTATTGAATGGTGGAGCAGGCTTGAAGGGCCGAGTGGCCTACTCCTGCTCCTAGTTCATATGTTTGACATCATGGCTGAGCATGGAATCAACGAGCCCCACATTCTATTGAAATCAATGGGAATCAGGGGAAAAACGCTCCACAGGCCGGAGTCATAGCTAGCACAAAGGAAGATGGTTGGGATAGTCAAAGGCCAATCATTTCAGTATCAGGACAGCAATGTCAGAGGCCCAACTATATTAAGTTGCATCATCAATGACCTTTCTTCCATCATAAGATCAGAAGTAGGAATATCTGATGATTACAGTTTGCACTTTCATATACAATTCCTCAGGTAATCAAAGAAACACTGCCCACATGCAGTAAGGCCTGGACAACATTCAAACGTGCTCACAGGTGACAACTAAGACTCACACCACACGCCAAGTGCCAACAGCTTAAACACTCACTCCTCCCAGCACCAGTGCCATTTGCAAAATACACTGCAGCAACTTGTCAGGGATCCTTCAACAGCATAATCCTAACCCCTGACCTCTACTGCCTAGAAGGACAAAGGAAGCATCACCAACTGCAAGTTGCCCTCTATCCATACCATCCTGTGTTGGAAATATATTGCCAATCCTTGGGTCATCACTGGATCCAAATTCTGGAACTTCATCCCCAATAGCCGTGGGAATACCCACCCCTACACTGACTGCAATGGTTCAGGCTACAGCTCACCTCCACCTTCTCAGGGCTGCCTGATTAATGCTGCCTTGCCAGCGATGCTCATGTTCCATGAACAACAAGTGACTGCGCTGGTCCTTTGAAATGGTTATCACATTACCCCATTCCTTTGCTTTTGCCCAATAGTTCTGGAAATTTTTTCCCTTCAAGTATTTGTCTAACTTCTTTTTAAAAGTTATTATGCAAACAGCTTCCACGACCCCTTATGGCACTGCATTCCAGATCACTTGAAAAAAGTTTTCTTATAATGTCTCTGGCTCTTTTGCCAATCACTGTAAATCTTTGTCCTCTGATTACCAATCCTCCTGCACTGGAAACAATTTCTGCTTATTTAGTCTTCGCAGAACAGATCTTCATTTTGAACAACTCCAGGTTCTCCAATTTCCCTCCAACACGGAAGTCCCTCACCTGCATCTCTTCAGCATGCTCTGTAAGATATTAGCAAAGTCCAACTGAGGCCTAACCGTGTTTCACAAACTGCAGCATAACTTGATGGCTTTTGTAAAGAACACTGCAGCAGGCCGAGGACAGAAATGTGGGCTTGAGAGCAAGATGGTAAATTGAAATGGCAAGCAACAGGAAGGTGGGGGTCATGCTTGCAGACGAAGCAAAGGTGACCTGCAAAGTGGTCACCCAGTCTGTGTTTAGTCTCCCCAATGTAGAGGAGACTGCCTTGGGAGCAGCTCCCACAGTGAATTTAAATTCCAAGCTCTGAAGAATCACATGGGTTCAAAATGTTAACTCTGTCTCTCCACAGATGCTGCCAGACCTGCTGAGTTTTTTCCAGCATCTGCAGTATTTTGTCTTTATTTTATATTATTGCTTGCTTTTGTATTGTCTCTAAGAGTAAAGCCAAGAATCACATATATTCCACTTCTAAAAAGTCAACTTAACTTTGTCCTCTGATCCTCAAATAGTGTAAGCACATGCCCAGATCTCTCTGTTCCTGTATCCTCTTTACAAATGTACCAGTTTATGTTGCCTCTCTTCATTCTTTCTACCAAATGTATCATTTCATACTGCTATATGTTAAGTTTCAGCTGACACACGTCTGCCCATTTCACCAGTCCATGTCGCCCTGCAGTCTGTTACTGACATCCTCATTGCTTCATTCACGAACTCCTGGGGAGCAGTACTAAAGTCTGAAAAACAACTGTTCACCACTCCACTCTGCCTTCTGTTCCTTAGTCAATTTCACACCCAATCTCACTGTCCCTTCAGTCCTATGGGTGTTAATTATAATTGAATGACAATCATTCGCACTTTAAATGAAAGTTAGCTTACATACAAAATTCATTATTACACAAAAGAAAATGGACGTAGCCAATAAGCTCTGGACTTGCAAAACTGAGAAGTGTCTGCCCAAAAGCTAAAAGGACTTTGCAAAATTTTTTACACCAAATTTTGGGTGGTGCTGACAAAGGAGTGCCTCTGGCAGAGTCTACCACCTCTGCCCCAGGAAGCCCTGTGTAACCAGGGAAATGGAAACAATTGGACCAAGAATGGATGGAATAGGGAGAACACCATTGATGCCATTTGCCTGGGTCTCCTAAGGCACTGTGCACAAAAAAACAATTGAATTATTTCCCACTGGACAGGCAATAGTCTTTTTAATTTTGACGTTCAAATCGTCGTCTGAATTTTGACTTTCAGATTGCTGAGCTTAATTCCGCTGATGACCAGTTGTTTTTAGCACCCAATCTATATATTAGACAAAAGTAAAATACTATAGATGCTGGAAATCTGAAATAAAAACACAACACGCTGGAAAACTCAGCAGGTCTGACAGCATCTGTGGAGAGATAAACAGAGTTAACGTTTTGAGTCTGTATGATTGACTAGTATGAGTATGAGATGAGCTTTTCCACCATTTTCTGTTTTTATTACATATTAGATAACATGGATCAAATAGAAGCTGCAGATTTGGATTGCATGAACATATCAACCTCAAGATAACAACTGATGTCATTCAATTAAAAGCATTATCAACAGCTCCATGGGAAACTGGATACCAGCAGCTATCTTTGGACAGATATGATCTGACTTTGTCTCTAGAGACAAGATAATATTTTTTTAGAAAGTATTTTGTTTTAAACTCACAATATCACAGCCTAACTAAAAAGGGCTATATTATAATTTAAAACAAACTGGGTTTCCATCCTACATTACAGTGTACATATAAATTAGTCCTTACTGCACATCTGTATTGGAATCCACAAGAAATGTGGGGTTCTGATGAAGGGTCATCAAACTGAAATGTAAGCTCTGCATCTGTCTCCACAGATGCTGCCTGATCCGCTGAGCAGTGACAGCATTTACTGTTTTTATTACACATTTGTGGGGGGCTGTCTGTCTGAGCTGGGTAGGTCTTTTCCAGTCGTTCCTCTTATGTTAAGTGTAAAGATAACGCATGTGCCCAAGAGCTTATTGTGGATGATTGCATCAACATCATAGCCTTGAATGAAACCTGCCTGAGGGGAGTTGACAATTTCCCCTAAATGAAGTCTCTTCATCTGGCTTTATTTTCCATCACTTGCCCCAACAAGACCATTGCTGTGGCATGTGACTCTTATCACTTGCACACACGTTGTTTGACATGTGTCCCTATTCCTCTGAAACTTGCACCTCCTTGAGCATTCGCCTTGCTGCACGCCTGATTTGGTTAAACTATTCACCACTATATCTTCCTGGACCATATGAATCGTTATCAGGTCCTCTTTCACCCACCAAAACTGATCATTTATCCAGAAACACAAAGATAATCCTCAGCTTCTTCACCTCACCCATTTCTCTCGTCTCCTTCATCCTCACCACAAATGACAAGTGCAAGGAGCTCTTGGACTTACTTTGTCATTGGGAGCAGTCGACCAGCTGCCTCTGCCATTTCGCTCCTTTCCCTGTGCCCAGCAGACCAAACTTCCTCTGAAGCTCCCCCATTCCCTTGCCCTGAATTTCTGTGACCCCGAAACTCCTGTTCACAAGATCCAGCTCCTGCTCCCTCAATCTTATTCCCGCTAAATTAATGGCCACCCAACTTCCCTTCCAGGTTCTACGTTAGCCAATATTGTTAATGGTGCTCTCCTTGGTGTTGGTATTGTCCCTCTCTCTTTCTAAACAGCCATCATCACCCTTCTCCTCAAGAAGCTTACACTCAACTGGACCATCCTTGCAAAGCACTTCTCTATCGCAAATCTCCCTTACCTCTCCAAGGTTCTTGAATGCACTGTCACCTCCCAAATCTGTCCCCATCATTCCCAGAACTCAATGGACGAAATGTTCCAAAACAGCCTTCTGTCCCTGCCCAAGTACCAAAATGGTTCCTACCTTGACATTGTTGACAACACCACCCTCCTCCAACACCTTTGTATCATTGTCCACCTGAATGGAACTGCACTTGCCTAGTTCCATTCTTAGCTATCTCAGTGAAGCCAGAGTTATCACTTGCAGTGGCTTCTCTACCTATTTATGCACCGTTAAGGATTTATCCTTGGCCCCCACCTATGATTCATCTACATGCTGCCCCTTGGCAACATCATGCGAAGTCAGTTATCACATCTATGCTGATGACCCAGCTCTACTTCACCACTGCCTCTCTTGCCTCTTCCCACCTCAAAATCAAACTGGATGAGTAGGCCATTCAGCCTAATGAAACAATCATGGCTGATCATCCACTTCAATGTCAGTTTCCCCACACTGAGCCTGTATCCCTTTATTTGATTTCAAAATTCTCATCCTTGCTTTCAAATCCCTCCATACCCCTTCCCTGTCACTGTCATCTCCTTCAGCCCCACAACCCTCTGTGCTCTTTAATTCTGGCAGCATCTTGAGCATCCCTGATTTTAACTGCTCTGCCACTGGGCCCTAAAGTCTGGAATTCCCTCCCTAAAGCTCTCTAGCTTTTTCCTCCTTCAAAATGCTCCTTAAAACCCACCTCTTCAACCAAGCTTTTGGTTATCTGCCCGAATATCACAAGAGATTTGGCGTCAAATTTTGCTTCTTTACACTAATGAAAGGTGATATATAAATACAATTTGCTGTGGTAATAAAAACATTCTTTTTGGATATGTGTTAACTTGGCCCAGCTGCTGTAACACTTATTTGAGTTTGAACCTTGTGTTTCAGGCCTCTTTTCAGTCATGTCCATGTAATGCAGGGTGACACTTTAGTGCAGTAGAGAAGGGAGCACTCGAGTACCACCGAGGAACAGGTAGACCAACCATTCAACCCCTTAGCTGTTTCGCTTTTCAAAAACATCAGAGCTGATCTTTTAATAAAAACAAAATGCTGCGGACACTGGAAATCTGGAACAAAAACAAAAATTGCTGGAAAAACTCAGGTCTGACAGAATCTGCGGAGAGAAAGACAGCCAACGTTTCGAGTCCGTATGATTCTTCTCGATCTTACCTTGACTTAATTCACCTGCCGTACCAGCCCGAGCTAATAACTCAAATACACAGCCCCATCTACTCATGAGAAGGTGATCCCCCCCCAACATTGAACCAATTCCACTAAAGGTCATCGAGCTCAACTGTCAACTCTCCCTCTCTGGCCACTGAAGCTTCTTTTTTTAAAACAGGCTACCGGAAGCATTTGCTGTTTTTATTCCAAATTTCCAGCATCTGCATTATTTAGCTTTTGTTTCACTGACCAACCTGTATTTGTGTGATTTTGTGATCCACAAAATGGGATCTTTTCAGTTCACTTTCATCAGGCTGAAGAGAGAGGGGTCTCCATGTCATCCAGAGGCAGAACCCCTCACCTCTGGCTTAGAGAAGCGGCTGGGGGGAGGCTGGGGGCTGGGGGCCCTGGCTGGATGGCTGCCGGCCGCTTGCTGGGGTGGGGCATCAGCTCAGGGTCACAGAGAACAAGCAGCCGCAAAGCTCCTTGGCCGGACTCTGCCAACTCCCACAGGGAGCTCCAGGCTTGAGGCCTCGGTCTATCCACCGGCCTCCCGACCCTCCCAAACTCCGGCTGCTAAGAGCTCGCCCCCCCCCCTCCCCCTCCCCCCTCGGTACCGCGGGGACCCGGCCTCAAATAGGGTCCCCAACTGCCGCAAGCGGGTGGGGCCTAACCCAGGACGGCTCCCTCCTTCAGCCCACCGGCCTCGCTTACCTTCTGGATCCGCCTGAGCGCCATCCCCCGCCGGCCGGCCTCGCCGCACAATCCCCTCCGCACTGGCGTCACTCAGACCGCGGGGGCCGCACCCTGGGCGCAGGCGCAGCAGCGGGCAATCCCGGGCCGGGCCGGCACCCGGCAGCGCATGTGCGGGAAACTGCCCGGCAGTCCCACCGCGGAGAAGCGAACCGGTCCCAGGGCGGAGCTCCGAGGACAAGAGCCGGGGTCCCCAGCGCGGAGCTCCGGGGACAAGAGACGGGGTCCCCAACCCAAAGCTCCGAGGACAAGAGCCGGGGTCCCCAGCCCAAAGGTCCAAGGACAAGAGCCGGGGTCCCCAGCCCGGAACTCCGGGGACAAGAGCCGGGGTCCCCAACCCAAAGCTCCGAGGACAAGAGCCGGGGTCCCCAGCCCGGAGCTCCGGGGACAAGAGCCAGAGTCCCCAGCCCGGAGCTCCGGGGACAAGAGCCCGGGGTCCCCAACCCAAAGCTCCAAGGACAAGAGACGGGGTCCCCAGCCCGGAGCTCCAGGGACAAGAGACGGGGTCCCCAGCCCGGAGCTCCAGGGACAAGAGCCGGGGTCCCCAACCCAAAGCTCCAAGGACAAGAGACGGGGTCCCCAGCCCAGAGCTCCGGGGACAAGAGACGGGGTCCCAGCCCGGAGCTCCGGGGACAAGAGACGGGGTCCCCAGCCCGGAGCTCCGGGGACAAGAGCCTGGGTCCCCAGCCCGGAGCTCCGGGGACAAGAGCCCGGGTCCCCAGCCCGGAGCTCCGGGGACAAGAGCCGGGGTCCCCAACCCAAAGGTCCAAGGACAAGAGACAGGGTCCCCAGCCCGGAGCTCCGGGGACAATAGACGGGGTCCCCAGCCCGGAGCTCGGGGGACAAGAGCCGGGGTCCCAGCCCGGAGCTCCGGGGACAAGAGACGGGGTCCCCAGCCCGGAGCTCCGGGGACAAGAGCCCGGGTCCCCAGCCCGGAGCTCTGTATCTGACCCAACATGGAGCTCTCAGCCTCCTGCCCCATCTTAGAGAATCAGCCATAGGCCGGAGTCCAAAAATTCCACCATCACCACCTATGCCCTGAAATAATCTCCCTGAACCTTCCTCTGTCCTGCTCGAGTCCTATCTATTAGTCCCCCATTAAAACCGTGAATGCTAGAAATACAGAAAAAGGTAATCGACCTGGAAAATCTCCTTCCAGGTGCTGTCCGGCTGCTGGCTTTTAGAATTGTTCCAACATTTTCTGCTTTTATTTCCAATTTCCAGCAAGTTCCACAATCTAACCACTCTCAAGGTAAAGTTTCTGCTGAATTCCTGATTTGATTTTTGATAACTATCATATAATCATAATTGTGGCTTTTCAGCCCATTGACTCCTTGCTGGCTCTCCATGAAGAATCCAGTCTGCCGTCCCTTTCCCTTACTCTATCCCAGTAGCCCTGCAAGTTTATTTCCCTATCGCAAATTTATGGCCTCTAATTTCCCACAAATGCAAATGTTTGTGTTCATTCTATCAAAACCTTGCATAATTTTAATGACCTACATTAGGCCATACCTCAACTACCTTCTTTCCTGATTTTACACATCCACTGTTTTCCTCCTGTCTACATTTTGTTGCTCCTTCAAAGAATTCAAAAGGTTGGTCTAGCAAGACCCTCCCTTTTGAAATTGATGCTAACTATTGTATTTTTGCTTCCTTGATGTTTTTCTTTTATATTTGAGGAAAGATTCCATTATTTCTCTGGTCAACGACATGCTAATTGGTCTAGCATTCCCTGGATATGTTCTACTCTTTTTTTAAAAAATAAAGAAATAACAGGAGCTGTCCACCAGTCCTCTGGTACGATCCCTTTTTCTCATTTTTATATCTAACCACCTCCACAATCTGTTTTCATGTGCATGGATCCAACTGACTGACCAGGGTTGTATCCTGCATCAGTATGATTAGTATATCCATTATCTCTCCTGTTTCTATATTGAATGTCTTCACATCTTTTTTGAAGTCGTGCTAAGTCATGTCCAACTCCTTTCCCTCTCTCATAAACACAAATAGGAGGCAGCAAACCAATATTTCTGCTGTTTCGCTGTCATTGCCAGTACAGTTTGTGCATTTGTAAGTGGCCCTATCTTGATTTTCCTTTATTCATGTCTGTCGAATACTTTACTAGTTCTTTATGCATTTCTCCATAATTTAAGTTTTTAGTCCTGCTTTGCTACTTTATTGACTTTCAACTAAACCTTTTCCTATACCCTTTCGTTATCCTATTCTTTAATGCCAGTGTACTTTGGCATGCCTTTTGATTTAGTTTCAATTTACCCTTATCATTTTCTTCATCATTTCTTGTGAGGGGAATTGATTACAAAAGTAGGGAGGTTATGCTTCAGTTGTACATGCATTGGTGAGACCACATCTGAAGTATTGTGTACAGTACTAGTGGTCTCATTTAAAGAAAGATGTAAATGTGTTAGCAGTTCAGAGGTTTACTGGACTAATACAAGGAATGGGCAGGTTGCCTTATGAGGAAAGGCTGGACAGACTAGGCTTGTACCCACTGGAATTTAGAAGAGTCAAAGGTCTGTTAATTGAAACTTTTATGATCCTAAGGGGTCTTGACAGGGTGGCTGTGGAGAGGATGTTTCCTCTTGTGGGAGGATCTAGGGGTCACTGTTTAAAACTAAGGGGTCGCTCATTTAAGACAAGGGAGGAAGAGAAATTTTCTCTCTCATATGGTTGAATGTCTTTGAAACTCTCTACCTCAAAAGGTGGTGGAAACAGAGTCTTTGAATATTTTTAAGGCAAAGCTAAATAGATTCTGAAGCAGAGTCATACAGACTCAAAATGTTAACTGTATTCCTCTCCACAGATGCTGTCAGACCTGCTGAGTTTTTCCAGCTATTTTTGTTTTAGATTTCCAGCATCCGTAGTATTTTGCTTTTATCTAAGTAGATTCTTGATTAACAAGGGGGTTAACAGGTCATCAGGGGGAGGCAGGAATGTGAGGTTGAGGTTACATTCAGATCAGCCACGATCTCATTGAATGGCAGAGCAGGCTCAAGGGACCGAGTGACGAACTTCTGCTCCTATTTCATAAGTTTGTGTCCATAGCATGTCACAACTAGCCTGTGTGGCTTTTTTTTAAGGAATTTATTTTCTCTATTTAATCCTTTATGAAGTCTATTGATCAGTGATTTAAATATTTATGCTGCTTTTCTCTGCCTTTTTTCCATTTCCTCTTCCCAAGTTCCATTCACTCAAAATTAGCTTTTTTCTGACATTAGCTTTACTTCTTTGTCAATAACGATTTTGATCCTCAGGTCTTCACTATTGCTGAAATGTTCTCCCCACAGTTACTTCTCCTATCTGCTCTGGTTCTTTCCCCACTACTAGATCCTACAGTCGTCTCTCGTTGGGCTTTTTACATGCTGTGTAATAATTCCCACAATTAGCACCTGAAGTATCACTAACCTCTACAGCTATCACCCTTTCAACCCTGACAGCCAGTACCCATTGTTCATTTTTTTTCCACTAATTAAAGCCCTTTGATTTCCTTTTACAGTATCTTCCGTACGTTGTTAATGTTCGATTTTAATTATTCCAATTTCCCATGTCCTTTCTGCACTACAACAAATTACACCTATATCATGCTTTTAATGTAGTTAAATACCCCAAGGTACTTAACTGGAGCGTAATCAGACCAAATGTGACACTGCGCTAAAGAAGCAAACATTATGCAGGTAAGCAAAAGCTTTGACGTATAGCCCTATGATGAGCTTTACTTATTGGTCCTCAGTGCATCACGTGACTTCCATTAAAATTTCAGTTTTATTTATATTCATTTATTTATCAAAAAGAGCAGGAGAAGAGGTCGCCTGGGGTCCAAGTCAACATTTATCCCTCAACCCAATACCAAAAATTAGATTCTCTGGTCACAATTACATTGTCATATTACTTTACTGTGCACGAATTGTACAACATGGCTACACTTGAAATGTATTTTGTTGACTTTAAAGGCCGTGGGGACACTCTGAAGTGCTGACAGACACAAGATAAATGCTGGTCTTGCTTTCTGCCACCCCTCTGGGTCCCAAGACTCAAAACTCAAAAAAGGCCTAAGGAGTTGGACACTAAATTGAAAATCTCTGCCCTGTTCTGTTTGTATTGCTAGATGGCCAAAGAGGAGTCATTGAAGTTAATGGGCAGCTCCAAGTCTGGCACAGGATTGAAGGATTCACATTCTTGGGCATTGCATTGATTTGCGAAACAAGGGAAGTCTGTGCATTCATCTCAATGCTCACAAGCACTCAAGTCTCCTAAATCAAATTCGTGCCGAAGTTTCAACTGCCACAAGAGGCTGAAACCCCATCTCACCCTCCATACCAACCACTGCCTCTACCCACTACCCCCCTCACAAGAACGCTCAATCCCCACAAAATATCTATCTCACCCTTCCACCGCATGTCGCTGCCACTCGTGTTCAGAAGGGGGGGGGGGCGGCGGGGGAAAGGAGAATGATGGGAGGGGTGGAAAGAGGAGGTGACGGGAGGGGTGGGAAGAGGAGGTGACGGGAGGGGTGGGAAGAGGAGGTGACGGGGGGGGTGGGAAGAGGAGGTGACGGGAGGGGTGGGAAGAGGAGGTGACGGGAGGGGTGGGAAGAGGAGGTGACGGGAGGGGTGGGAAGAGGAGGTGACGGGAGGGGTGGGAAGAGGAGGTGACGGGAGGGGTGGGAAGAGGAGGTGACGGGAGGGGTGGGAAGAGGAGGTGACGGGAGGGGTGGGAAGAGGAGGTGACGGGAGGGGTGGGAAGAGGAGGTGACGGGAGGGGTGGGAAGAGGAGGTGACGGGAGGGGTGGGAAGAGGAGGTGACGGGAGGGGTGGGAAGAGGAGGTGACGGGAGGGGTGGGAAGAGGAGGTGACGGGAGGGGTGGGAAGAGGAGGTGACGGGAGGGGTGGGAAGAGGAGGTGACGGGAGGGGTGGGGGGAAGGAGGTGACGGGAGGGGTGGGGGGAAGGAGGTGACGGGAGGGGTGGGGGGAAGGAGGTGACGGGAGGGGTGGGGGGAAGGACGTGATGGGGGGGGAAAAGGAGGTGATGGGGGGGGAAGGAGGTGATGAGGGGCGAAGGAGGAGATGGGGGGCGGAAAGGAGGTGATGGGGAGAAAGGAGGTGATGGGGAGAAAGGAGGTGACGGGAGGGGGGAAAGGAGGTGACGGGAGGGGGGAAAGGAGGTGACGGGAGGGGGGAAAGGAGGTGATGGGGGGAAAGGAGGTGATGGGGGGAAAGGAGATGATGGGGGGAAAGGAGATGATGGGGGGAAAGGAGATAATGGGGGAAAAAGGAGATGATGGAGGAAAAAGGAGATGATGGGGGAAAAAGGAGATGATGGGGGGAAAGGAGATGATGGGGGGAAGGAGATGATGGGCGAAAAGGAGATGATGGGGGGGGGAAGGAGATGATGGGGGGGGGAAGGAGATGATGGGGGGGGGGAGGAGATGATGGGGGGGAAGGTGATGATGGGGGGGAAAGAGATGATGGGGGCAACGGGGAAAAGGAGATGATGGGGAGTAAGGAGAAGATGGGGGAAGGAGATGATGGGGGGGGGAAAGGAGATGTGGGGGGGGGGAGGAGATGTGGGGGGGGGGAAGGAGATGTGGAGGGGGGAAGGAGATGTGGGGGGGGGGGAAGGAGATGTGGGGGGGAAAGGAGATGTGGGGAGGGAAGGAGATGTGGGGGAGGGAAAGAGATGTGAGGGAGGGAAGGAGATGATGGGGGAAGGAGATGATGGGGGAAGGAGATGATGGGGGGAAAGGAGATGATGAGGGGGAAGGAGATGATGGGGGGAAAGGAGATGATGGGGGGAAAGGAGATGATGGGGGGAAAGGAGATGATGGGGGGAAAGGAGATGATGGGGGGAAAGGAGATGATGGGGGGGGGGAAGGAGATGATGGGGGGGGGGAAGGAGATGATGGGGGGGGAAGGTGATGATGGGGGGGAAGGTGATGATGGGGGCAACGGGAAAAGGAGATGATGGGGAGTAAGGAGAAGATGGGGGAAGGAGAAGATGGGGGGGGGAAGGAGATGATGGGGGGGGAAAGGAGATGTGGGGGGGGGAAGGAGATGTGGGGGGGGAAGGAGATGTGGGGGGGGGAAGGAGATGTGGGGGGGGGAAGGAGATGTGGGGGGGGGGAAGGAGATGTGGGGGGGGGAAGGAGATGTGGGGGGGGGAAGGAGATGTGGGGGGGGAAGGAGATGTGGGGGGGGAAGGAGATGTGGGGGGGGAAGGAGATGTGGGGAGGGAAGGAGATGTGGGGGAGGGAAGGAGATGTGGGGGAGGGAAGGAGATGTGGGGGAGGGAAGGAGATGATGGGGGAAGGTGATGATGGGGGGGAAAGAGATGATGGGGGCAACGGGAAAAGGAGATGATGGGGAGTAAGGAGAAGATGGGGGAAGGAGATGATGGGGGCAAGGAGATGATGGGGGCAAGGAGATGATGGGGGCAAGGAGATGATGGGGGCAAGGAGATGATGGGGGCAAGGAGATGATGGGGGCAAGGAGATGATGGGGGCAAGGAGATGATGGGGGCAAGGAGATGATGGGGGCAAGGAGATGATGGGGGCAAGGAGATGATGGGGGCAAGGAGATGATGGGGGCAAGGAGATGATGGGGGCAAGGAGATGATGGGGGCAAGGAGATGATGGGGGCAAGGAGATGATGGGGGCAAGGAGATGATGGGGGCAAGGAGATGATGGGGGCAAGGAGATGATGGGGGCAAGGAGATGATGGGGGCAAGGAGATGATGGGGGCAAGGAGATGATGGGGGCAAGGAGATGATGGGGGCAAGGAGATGATGGGGGCAAGGAGATGATGGGGGCAAGGAGATGATGGGGGCAAGGAGATGATGGGGGCAAGGAGATGATGGGGGCAAGGAGATGATGGGGGCAAGGAGATGATGGGGGCAAGGAGATGATGGGGGGGGAAGGAGATGATGGGGGGAAGGAGATGATGGGGGGAAGGAGATGTGGGGGGGAAGGAGATGTGGGGGAGGGAAAGAGATGATGGGGGGGAAGGAGATGATGGGGGGGAAGGAGATGATGGGGGGGAAGGAGACGATGGAGGGGAAGGAGACGATGGGGGGGAAGGAGACGATGGGGGGGAAGGAGACGATGGGGGGGAAGGAGACGATGGGGGCGAAGGAGATGATGGGGGGGAAGGAGATGATGGGGGGGAAGGAGATGATGGGGGGGAAGGAGATGATGGGGGGGAAGGAGATGATTGGGGGGGAAGGAGATGATTGGGGGGGAAGGAGATCATGGGGGAAACGGGGAAAGGAGATGATGGGGAAACGGGGAAAGGAGATGATGGGGGGGAGGAAATGATGGGGGAAACGGGGACAGGAGATGATGGGGGGGGAAGGAGATGATGGGGGGAAGGAGATGATTGGGGGGGAGGAGATCGGTGGGGGGGGGAGGAGATGTGGGGGAGGGAAGGAGATGTGGGGGGGGAAGGAGATGATGGGGGGTAAGGAGATGATGGGGGTAAGGAGATGATGGGGGTAAGGAGATGATGGGGGTAAGGAGATGATGGGGGGTAAGGAGATGATGGGGGTAAGGAGATGATGGGGGTAAGGAGATGATGGGGGGGAAGGAGATGATTGGGGGGGGAAGGAGATGATTGGGGAGGAAGGAGATCATGGGGGAAACGGGGAAAGGAGATGATGGGGAAACGGGGAAAGGAGATGATGGGGAAACGGGGAAAGGAGATGATGGGGAAACGGGGAAAGGAGATGATGGGGGGGAAAGGAGATGATGGGGGGGAAGGAGATGATGGGGGGGGGAAGGAGATGATGGAGGGGGGGAAGGAGATGATGGGGGGAAGGAGATGATTGGGGGGAAGGAGATGATTGGGGGGGGAGGAGATCGGGGGGGGAGGAGATATGGGGGAGGGAAGGAGATGTGGGGGGGGGAAGGAGATGTGGGGGGGAAGGAGATGATGGGGGGAAGGAGATGATTGGGGGGGGAAGGAGATGATGGGGGGGAAGGAGATGATTGGGGGGGGGAAGGAGATGATTGGGGGGGAAGGAGATCATGGGGGAAACGGGGAAAGGAGATGATTGGGGGAAGCAGACGACGGGAGGAAGAAGACGACGGGGGGAAGCAGACGACGGGGGGAAGCAGACGACGGGGGGGGGGAAGGAGACGATGGGGGGGGGGGAAGGAGACGATGGGGGGGAAGGAGACGATGGGGGGGAAGGAGACGATGGGGGGGAAGGAGACGATGGGGGGGAAGGAGACGATGGGGGGGAAGGAGACGATGGGGGGGAAGGAGACGATGGGGGGGAAGGAGACGATGGGGGGGAAGGAGACGATGGGGGGGAAGGAGACGATGGGGGGGGGAAGGAGATGATGGGGGGGGGGAAGGAGATGATGGGGGGGGAATTAGATGATGAGGGTGGGGGGGAAGGAGATGATGGGCGGAAGGAGATGATGGGGGGGGAAGGAGATGATGGGGGGGGGGAAGGAGATGATGGGGGGGGAAAGGAGATGATGGGGGGGGAAAGGAGATGATGGGGGGGGAAGGAGATGTGGGGGGGGAAGGAGATGATGAGGGTGGGGGGGAAGGAGATGATGGGGGGAAGGAGATGATGAGGGTGGGGGTGAAGGAGATGATTGAGGGGGGGGGAGGAGATGATGGGGGGAGAAGGAGATGATGGGGGGGGGGAAGGAGATGATGGGGGGGGAAAGGAGATGATGGGGGGGGGAAAGGAGATGATGGGGGGGGAAGGAGATGTGGGGGGGGAAGGAGATAATGAGGGTGGGGGGGAAGGAGATGATGGGGGGAAGGAGATGATGAGGGTGGGGGTGAAGGAGATGATTGGGGGGGGGGTGAGGAGATGATGGGGGAGAAGGAGATGATGGGGGGGGAGGAGATGATGGGGGGGGAGGAGATGATGGGGGGGGAGGAGATGATGGCGGGGGAGGAGATGATGGGGGGGGAGGAGATGATGGGGGGGGAAAGGAGATGATGGGGGGGGAAGTAGATGTGGGGGGGGAAGGAGATGATGAGGGTGGGAGGGAAGGAGATGATGGGGGGAAGGAGATGATGATGGTGGGGGTGAAGGAGATGATGGGGGGGGAGGAGATGATGGGGGGGGAGGAGATGATGGGGGGGAAGGAGATGATGGGGGGGAAGGAGATGATGGGGGGGAAGGAGATGATGGGGGGAAGGAGACGATGAGGGTGGGGGTGAAGGAGACGATGAGGGTGGGGGTGAAGGAGACGATGAGGGTGGGGGTGAAGGAGACGATGAGGGTGGGGGTGAAGGAGACGATGGGGGGGGGAAGCAGACGACGGGGGGGAAGCAGACGACGGGGGGGGAAGCAGACGACGGGGGGGAAGCAGACGACGGGGGGGAAGCAGACGACGGGGGGGAAGCAGACGACGGGGGGGAAGCAGACGACGGGGGGGAAGCAGACGACGGGGGGGAAGCAGACGACGGGGGGGAAGCAGACGACGGGGGGGGAAGCAGACGACGGGGGGGGAAGCAGACGACGGGGGGGGAAGCAGACGACGGGGGGGGAAGCAGACGACGGGGGGGAAGCAGACGACGGGGGGAAGCAGACGACGGGGGGAAGCAGACGACGGGGGGAAGCAGACGACGGGGGGAAGCAGACGACGGGGGGAAGCAGACGACGGGGGGAAGCAGACGACGGGGGGAAGCAGACGACGGGGGGAAGCAGACGACGGGGGGAAGCAGACGACGGGGGGAAGCAGACGACGGGGGGAAGCAGACGACGGGGGGAAGCAGACGACGGGGGGAAGCAGACGACGGGGGGAAGCAGACGACGGGGGGAAGCAGACGACGGGGGGAAGCAGACGACGGGGGGAAGCAGACGACGGGGGGAAGCAGACGACGGGGGGAAGCAGACGACGGGGGGAAGCAGACGACGGGGGGAAGCAGACGACGGGGGGAGGCAGACGACGGGGGGAGGCAGACGACGGGGGGAGGCAGACGACGGGGGGAGGCAGACGACGGGGGGAGGCAGACGACGGGGGGAGGCAGACGACGGGGGGAGGCAGACGACGGGGGGAGGCAGACGACGGGGGGAGGCAGACGACGGGGGGAGGCAGACGACGGGGGGAGGCAGACGACGGGGGGAGGCAGACGACGGGGGGAGGCAGACGACGGGGGGAGGCAGACGACGGGGGGAGGCAGACGACGGGGGGAGGCAGACGACGGGGGGAGGCAGACGACGGGGGGAGGCAGACGACGGGGGGAGGCAGACGACGGGGGGAGGCAGACGACGGGGGGAGGCAGACGACGGGGGGAGGCAGACGACGGGGGGAGGCAGACGACGGGGGGAGGCAGACGACGGGGGGAGGCAGACGACGGGGGGAGGCAGACGACGGGGGGAGGCAGACGACGGGGGGAGGCAGACGACGGGGGGAGGCAGACGACGGGGGGAGGCAGACGACGGGGGGAGGCAGACGACGGGGGGAGGCAGACGACGGGGGGAGGCAGACGACGGGGGGAAGCAGACGACGGGGGGAGGCAGACGACGGGGGGAGGCAGACGACGGGGGGAGGCAGACGACGGGGGGAGGCAGACGACGGGGGGAAGCAGACGACGGGGGGAAGCAGACGACGGGGGGAAGCAGACGACGGGGGGAAGCAGACGACGGGGGGAAGCAGACGACGGGGGGAAGCAGACGACGGGGGGAAGCAGACGACGGGGGGAAGCAGACGACGGGGGGAAGCAGACGACGGGGGGAAGCAGACGACGGGGGGAAGCAGACGACGGGGGGAAGCAGACGACGGGGGGAAGCAGACGACGGGGGGAAGCAGACGACGGGGGGAAGCAGACGACGGGGGGAAGCAGACGACGGGGGGAAGCAGACGACGGGGGGAAGCAGACGACGGGGGGAAGCAGACGACGGGGGGAAGCAGACGACGGGGGGAAGCAGACGACGGGGGGAAGCAGACGACGGGGGGAAGCAGACGACGGGGGGAAGCAGACGACGGGGGGAAGCAGACGACGGGGGGAAGCAGACGACGGGGGGAAGGAGACGACGGGGGGAAGCAGACGACGGGGGGAAGCAGACGACGGGGGAAGCAGAAGACGGGGGGAAGCAGACGACGGGGGGAAGCAGACGACGGGGGGAAGCAGACGACGGGGGGGGGAGCAGACGACGGGGGGGGGAGCAGACGACGGGGGGGGGAAGGAGACGACGGGGGGGGAAGGAGACGAAAGGGGGCAAGGAGACGACGGGGGGCAAGGAGACGACGGGGGGGAAGGAGACGATGGGGGGGAAGGAGACGATGGGGGGGAAGGAGACGATGGGGGGAAGGAGATGTGGGGGAAGGAAATGATTGGGTGGGAAGGAGACAATGCGGGAACGGGGAAAGGAGATGAAGGGAGAGGGAAGGAAATGATGGGGGGGGAAGGAGATGATGGGAGGGAAGGAAATGATGGGGGGGGAAGGAGATGATGGGGGGGGAAGGAGATGATGGGGGGGGAAGGAGATGATGGGGGGGGAAGGAGATGATGGGGGGGAGAAGGAGATGATGGGGGGGAGAAGGAGATGATGGGGGGGAGAAGGAGACGATGGGGGGGGAAGGAGATGATGGGGGGGGGAAGGAGATGATGGGGGGAGGAAATGATGGGGGAAACGGGGACAGGAGATGATGGGGAGTAAGTAGAAGATGGGGGGAAGGAGATGATGTGGCGAAGGAGATGATGGGGGAAAGGAGATGGGGGGAAGGAGACGATGGGGGAAGGAGACGATGGGGGAAGGAGACGATGGGGGAAGGAGACGATGGGGGAAGGAGACGATGGGGGAAGGAGACGATGGGGGAAGGAGACGATGGGGGAAGGAGACGATGGGGGAAGGAGACGATGGGGGAAGGAGACGATGGGGGGAAGGAGACGATGGGGGGGAAGGAGACGATGGGGGAAAGGAGACGATGGAGGAAAGGAGACGATGGAGGAAAGGAGACGAAGGGGGGAAGGGGACGAAGGGGGGAAGGAGACGAAGGGGGGAAGGAGACGATGGGGGGAAGGAGACGATGGGGCGAAGGAGACGATGGGGCGAAGGAGACGATGGGGCGAAGGAGACGATGGGGCGAAGGAGACGATGGGGGGAAGGAGACGATGGGGGGAAGGAGATGATGGGGGGAAGGAGATGATGGGGGGAAGGAGATGATGGGGGGAAGGAGATGATGGGGGGAAGGAGATGATGGGGGGAAGGAGATGAGGGGGGGAAGGAGATGAGGGGGAGAAGGAGATGATGGGGGGAAGGAGATGATGGGGGGAAGGAGATGATGGGGGGAAGGAGATGATGGGGGGAAGGAGATGATGGGGGGAAGGAGATGATGGGGGGAAGGAGATGATGGGGGGAAGGAGATGATGGGGGGAAGGAGATGATGGGGGGAAGGAGATGATGGGGGGAAGGAGTTGATGGGGGGAAGGAGTTGATGGGGAGGAAGGAGAGGATGAGGGGGAAGGAGATGATGGGAGGAAGCAGATGATTGGGGGGGGAAGGACATGATTGGGGGGGGAAGAGATGATTGGGGGGGAAGGAACTGATTGGGGGGGAAGGACATGATCGGGGGAAGGACATGATCGGGGGCAAGAAGATGATGGGGGCAAGAAGATGATGGGGGCAAGAAGATGATGGGGGCAAGGAGATGATGGGGGCAAGGAGATGATGGGGGCAAGGAGATGATGGGGGGAAGGAGATGATGGGGGGAAGGAGATGATGGGGGGGAAGGAGATGATGGGGGGGAAGGAGACGATGGGGGGGAAGGAGACGATGGGGGGGAAGGAGACGATGGGGGGGAAGGAGACGATGGGGGGGAAGGAGACGATGGGGGGGAAGGAGACGATGGGGGGGGAAGGAGACGATGGGGGGGAAGGAGACGATGGGGGGGAAGGAGACGATGGGGGGAAGGAGACGATGGGGGGAAGGAGACGATGGGGGGAAGGAGACGATGGGGGGAAGGAGACGATGGGGGGAAGGAGACGATGGGGGGGAAGGAAATGATTGAGGGGAAGGACATGATTGGGGGGGGGAAGAGATGATTGGGGGGGAAGGAAATGATTGGGGGGGAAGGAAATGATTGGGGGGGAAGGAAATGATTGGGGGGGAAGGAAATGATTGGAGCGGAAGGAAATGATTGGGGCGGAAGGAGATGAATGGGGGGGGGAAGGAGATGATTGGGGGGGGAAGGAGATCATGGGAAAATGGGGAAAGGAGATGATGGGGCAGAAAGGAGATCATAGGGGGTGAAGGAGATGTGGGGGAGGGAAGAAGATGTTGGGGGGAAGGAGATGATGGGGGGGGAAGGAGATGATGGAGGGGGAAGGAGATCATGGGGGGGGAAGGAGATGATGGGGGGAGAAGGAGATGATGGGGGGGAGAAGGAGATGATGGGGGGAAGGAGAAGATGGGGGGGAAGGAGAAGAAGGGGGGGAAGGAGAAGATGGGGGGAAGGTGATGATGGCGGGGAAGGTGATGATGGCGGGGAAGGTGATGATGGCGGGGAAGGTGATGATGGCGGGGAAGGTGATGATGGCGGGGAAGGTGATGATGGCGGGGAAGGTGATGATGGCGGGGAAGGTGATGATGGCGGGGAAGGTGATGATGGCGGGGAAGGTGATGATGGCGGGGAAGGTGATGATGGCGGGGAAGGTGATGATGGCGGGGAAGGTGATGATAGCGGGGAAGGTGATGATGGCGGGGAAGGTGATGATGGCGGGGAAGGTGATGATGGCGGGGAAGGTGATGATGGCGGGGGGAAGTGGTAATGGGGGGAAGTGATGATGGGGGGGAAGGAGATGAATGGGGGGGAAGGAGATCATGGGGGAACAGGGAAAGGAGATGATGGGGGGGAGGAAATGATGGGGGAAACAGGGACAGGAGATGATGGGGGGGAAGGAGATGATGGGGGGAAGGAGATGATTGGGGGGGAGGAGATCATGGGGGGGAGGAGATGTGGGGGAGGGAAGGAGATGATGGGGGGGAAGGAGATCATGGGGGAAACAGGGAAAGGAGACGGCGGGGGGAAGCAGACGGCGGGGGGAAGCAGACGGCCGGGGGAAGCAGACGGCCGGGGGAAGCAGACGATGGGGGGGAAGGAGACGATGGGGGGGGAAGGAGACGATGGGGGGGAAGGAGACGATGGGGGGGAAGGAGACGATGGGGGGGGAAGGAGACGATGGGGGGGAAGGAGACGATGGGGGGGAAGGAGACGATGGGGGGGGAAGGAGACGATGGGGGGGAAGGAGACGATGGGGGGGAAGGAGACGATGGGGGGGAAGGAGACGATGGGGGGGAAGGAGACGATGGGGGGGAAGGAGATGTGAGGGAGAGAAGGAGATGTGGGGGAAGGAGAAGATTGGGTGGGAAGGAGACAATGCGGGAACGGGGAAAGGAGATGAAGGGAGGGGGAAGGAAATGATGGGGGGGGGAAGGAGATGATGGGGGGGGATGGAGATGATGGGGGGGGATGGAGATGATGGGGCGGGAAGGAGATGATGGGGGGGGGAAGGAGATGATGGGGGGGAGAAGGAGATGATGGAGGGGAGAAGGAGATGATGGGGGGGAAGGAGATGATGGGGGGAAGGAGATGATGGGGGGAAGGAGATGATGGGGGGGAAGGAGATGATGGGGGGAAGGAGATGATGGGGGGGAAGGAGAAGATGGGGGGGAAGGAGAAGATGGGGGGGAAGGAGAAGATGGGGGGGAAGGTGATGATGGGGGGGAA
Organism: Isurus oxyrinchus; assembly: GCA_026770705.1. Lineage (NCBI taxonomy): Eukaryota > Metazoa > Chordata > Chondrichthyes > Lamniformes > Lamnidae > Isurus > Isurus oxyrinchus. The sequence goes on from JANJGN010000017.1 coordinate 88,893,539, forward strand.
GGTGATGATGGGGGGGGAAGGTGATGATGGGGGGGCAAGGTGATGATGGGGGGCAAGGTGATGATGGGGGGCAAGGTGATGATGGGGCCAAGGTGATGATGGGGGGCAAGGTGATGATGGGGGCAAGGTGATGATGGGGGGAAGGTGATGATGGGGGGAAGGTGATGATGGCGGGGAAGGTGATGATGGCGGGGAAGGTGATGATGGCGGGGAAGGTGATGATGGCGGGGAAGGTGATGATGGCGGGGAAGGTGATGATGGGGGGGAAGTGGTAATGGGGGGAAGGTGATGATGGGGGGGAAGGAGAAGATGGGGGGGAAGGAGAAGATGGGGGGGAAGGAGAAGATGGGGGGGAAGGAGATGATGGGCGGGGAAGGAGATGATGGGGGGAAGGAGATGATGGGGGGAAGGAGATGACGGGGGGAAGGAGATGACGGGGGGAAGGAGATGATGGGGGGGAAGGAGATGATGGGGGGAAGGAGTTGATGGGGAGGAAGGAGAGGATGAGGGGGAAGGAGATGATGGGGGGGAAGGAGATGATGGGGGGGAAGGAGATGATGGGGGGAAGGAGATGATGGGGGGGAAGGAGAGGATGAGGGGGAAGGAGATGATGGGGGGGAAGGAGATGATGGGGGGAAGCAGATGATTGGGGGGGAAGGAGATGATTGGGGGGGAAGGAAATGATTGGGGCGGAAGGAAATGATTGGGGGGGAAGGAAATGATTGGGGCGGAAAGAAATGATTGGGGCGGAAGGAGATGATTGGGGGGGAAGGAGATCATGGGAAAATGGGGAAAGGAGATGATGGGGCAGAAAGGAGATCATAGGGGGTGAAGGAGATGTGGGGGAGGGAAGAAGATGTCGGGGGCGAAGGAGATGATGGGGGGCGAAGGAGATGATGGGGGGCGAAGGAGATGATGGGGGGGGGAAGGAGATGATGGGGGGGGGAAGGAGATGATGGGGGGGGGAAGGAGATGATGGGGGGGGGAAGGAGATGATGGGGGGGGAAGGAGATGATGGGGGGGGAAGGAGATGATGGGGGGGGAAGGAGATGATGGGGGGGAAGGAGATGATGGGGGGGGAAGGAGATGATGGGGGGGGAAGGAGATGATGGGGGGGGGAAGGAGATGATGGGGGGGGAAAGGAGATGATGGGGGGGGAAGGAGATGATGGGGGGGGAAGGAGATGATGGGGGGGAAGCAGATGATGGGGGGGAAGCAGATGATGGGGGGGAAGGAGATGATGGGGGGGAAGGAGATGATGGGGGGGAAGGAGATGATGGGGGGGAAGGAGATGATGGGGGGGAAGGAGATGATGGGGGGGAAGGAGAAGAAGGGGGGGAAGGAGATGATGGGGGGGAAGGAGATGATGGGGGGGAAGGTGATGATGGGGGGGGAAGGAGATGATGGCGGGGAAGGTGATGATGGCGGGGAAGGTGATGATGGCGGGGAAGGTGATGATGGCGGGGAAGGTGATGATGGCGGGGAAGGTGATGATGGCGGGGAAGGTGATGATGGCGGGGAAGGTGATGATGGCGGGGAAGGTGATGATGGCGGGGAAGGTGATGATGGCGGGGAAGGTGATGATGGCGGGGAAGGTGATGATGGCGGAGAAGGTGATGATGGCGGGGAAGGTGATGATGGCGGGGAAGGTGATGATGGCGGGGAAGGTGATGATGGCGGGGAAGGTGATGATGGCAGGGAAGGTGATGATGGCGGGGAAGGTGATGATGGCGGGGAAGGTGATGATGGCGGGGAAGGTGATGATTGGGGGGGAAGGAAATGATTGGGGGGGAAGGAAATGATTGGGGCGGAAGGAAATGATTGGGGCGGAAGGAGATGATTGGGGGGGAAGGAGATCATGGGAAAATGGGGAAAGGAGATGATGGGGCAGAAAGGAGATCATAGGGGGTGAAGGAGATGTGGGGGAGGGAAGAAGATGTCGGGGGGGAAGGAGATGATGGGGGGCGAAGGAGATGATGGGGGGCGAAGGAGATGATGGGGGGGGGGAAGGAGATGATGGGGGGGGGAAGGAGATGATGGGGGGAAGGAGATGATGTGGGGAAGGAGATGATTGGGGGCCAGATGATGGGGGGGGGGGAAGGAGATGATGGGAGGGGGAAGGAGATGATGGGAGGGGCACGGAGATGAATGGGGGGGAAAGGACATGATGGAGGGGGGAAAGGAGATGATGGGAGAGGGACGGAGATAAAATGGGGGGGAAAGGAGATGATGGGGGTAAGGAGATGATGGGGGGAAAGGAGATGATGGGGGGAAAGGAGATGATGGGGGGAAAGGAGATGATGGGGGGGGAAGGAGATGATGGGGGGGGGAAGGAGATGATGGGGGGGGGGAAGGAGATGATGGGGGGGGGAAGGAGATGATGGGGGGGGAAGGAGATGATGGGGGGGGGGGAAGGAGATGATGGGGGGGGGGGGAAGGAGATGATGGGGGGGTGAAGGAGATGATGGGGGGGGGGAAGGAGATGATGGGAGGGGGAAAGGAGATGATGGGGAGGGGGAAAGGAGATGATGGGGGGAAAAGAGATGATGGGGGGTAAGGAGATGATGGGGGGTAAGGAGATGATGGGGGGTAAGGAGATGATGGGGGGTAAGGAGATGATGGGAGAAACAGAGGAAATAGATGATGATGGGGGAAGGAGACGACGGGGGCGAAGGAGACGACGGGGGCGAAGGAGACGACGGGGGCGAAGGAGACGACGGGGGCGAAGGAGACGACGGGGGCGAAGGAGACGACGGGGGCGAAGGAGACGACGGGGGGGAAGGAGACGACGGGGGGGAAGGAGACGACGGGGGGGAAGGAGACGACGGGGTGGAAGGAGACGACGGGGGGGAAGGAGACGACGGGGGGGGAAGGAGACGACGGGGGGGGAAGGAGACGACGGGGGGGAAGGAGACGACGGGTAGGAAGGAGACGACGGGGGGGAAGGAGACGACGGGGGGGAAGGAGACGACGGGGGGGAAGGAGACGACGGGGGGGAAGGAGACGACGGGGGGGAAGGAGATGTGGGGGAGGGAAGGAGATGTGGGGGAAGGAGAAGATTGGGTGGGAAGGAGACAATGCGGGAACGGGGAAAGGAGATGAAGGGAGGGGGAAGGAAATGATGGCGGGGGGAAGGAGATGATGGGGGGGGATGGAGATGATGGGGGGGGATGGAGATGATGGGGGGGGAAGGAGATGATGGGGGGGGGAAGGAGATGATGGGGGGGAGAAGGAGATGATGGAGGGGAGAAGGAGATGAAGGGGGGAAGGAGATGATGGGGGGAAGGAGATGATGGGGGGAAGGAGATGATGGGGGGGAAGGAGATGATGGGGACAAGGAGATGATGGGGGGGAAGGAGAAGATGGGGGGAAGGAGAAGATGGGGGGGGAAGGTGATGATGGGGGGAAGGAGATGATGGGGGGGAAGGAGAAGATGGGGGGGAAGGAGAAGATGGGGGGGAAGGAGAAGATGGGGGGGGGGA